>JBBPBX010021679.1:9868-39148 GCA_038048925.1 Garcialebias charrua | reverse complement strand
TGTATCCTCCTCATCTGTTACATTATCCGTCTCCTCTGTTGCATCCTCTGCCTCCTGTGCTACATCTTCCGCATCCTCTGCCTCATCTGTTGCATCTTCCACATCCACCTCCTCTGTTACATCCTCTGTATCCTTTTCCTCTGCTGCATCTTCTGCCTCCTCTGATGCATCCTCCATATCCACCTCCTCTGCAGAATTCTTTGCCTTTTCTGTTGCATCCTTTGCATCCTCCTCCTCTGTTGCATCCCCCTTATCCTGTGATGCGTCCTCCTCATCTGCAGCATCCTTTGCATCCTCTGTTGCATCCTACTCCTCTGTTACATTCTCTACATCCTCCCTCTCCTCTGCTGTATCCTCCGACCTCCTCTGTTACATCCTCTGCTACATCCTCCACCTCCTCTGCTGTATCCTCTGCTGCATCCTCTGCCTCCTCTGTTGCATCCTCTACTGTATCATCTGTCTCCTCTACTGCATCCTCTACTGTATCCTCCGCCTCCTCTGTTGCATCCTCCGCATTATCCTCAGCTTCCTCTGATGCATTCTCTGCATCGTCTGCCTCATCTGTTGCATCTTCCACCTCCTCCGCCTCCTTTGCTACATCCTCCACAACCTCTCCTCCTCTGCTACACACTCTGTATCCTCCGCCTCCTCTGTTGCAACCTCCGGATCCTTTGCATCCTCCTCTTCTGCTGCATCCTCTGCATCTTCCTCCTCTGCTACATTCTCCATATCCTTTCCTGCATCTTCTACATCCACCTTCTATGCTGCATCATTCGCCTCCTCTGCAATATCCTCTGCATCTTCCTCATCTGCTACATCATCCGCCTCCTCTGTTGCATCCTCTGCCTCCTATGTTACATCCTCCACCTCCTCTGGTGCACCCTCCACCTCCTCTGCTGCATCCTTCACATCCTCCTCTGTTGCATCCACCGCATCCTCTTCCACTGCTGCATCCTCCGCCTCTTATGTGGCATCCTCTGAATCTTCTGCCTCCTCTACTGCATCTTCTGTATCCTCTGCCTCCTCTGCTGCATCCTATGCATCCTCCGCCTCTTCTGCTGTATCCTCAGCCTCCTCTGCTGAATTCTCCAAATCCTCCCTCTACTCTGCTGCATCCTTCACATCCTTCTCCTCTTCTACATCCTCCTCCTCTGCTGCATCCTCCACATTATCTTCCTATGCTGTATCCTCCGCCTCCTCTGTTGCATCCTCTGCCTCCTCTACTGCATCCTTTGCATCCTCTGCCTCCTCTACTGCATCCTCTGCCTTCTCTGCTGCATTCTATGCATCCTACCTCTACTCTGCTGTATCCTCCATCTCCTCTGCTGTATCATCCGCATCCTCCTCCTCTGCTACATATTCGGCTTCCTCTGTTGTATCCTCAGCATCCTCCACTGCTGCTAAGTCCTCTGACTTCTCTGCTGCATCATCCACATCCTCTTCCTCTGTTGCATCTTCCATATCCTCTGATGTATCCTCCTCCTCTCCTGCATCCTTTGCATCCTCCTCTTCTGTTGCATCCTCCGTATCCTCAACATCCTCTTCCTTTGCATTTTATACCTCTTCTGCTACATCTTCCGCATCCTCTGTCTAATCTGTTGCATCCTCTACATCTTCTACCTCCTCTGTTGCATTATCTGCATCCTCTGCTTCGTCTGCTGCATCTTCCACCTTCTCTGCTGCATCTTCCGTATCCTTTGCCTCATCTGTTGCATCTTCCACATCCTCCTCCTCTGCTACATTCTCTGCATCCTCTGCTGCATCCTCTACATCCTCCTCCTATGTTACATCCTTCGCCTCCTCTGCTATATCCTCTGTATCCTCCTCATCTGTTACATTATCCGTCTCCTCTGTTGCATCCTCTGCCTCCTGTGCTACATCTTCCGCATCCTCTGCCTCATCTGTTGCATCTTCCACATCCACCTCCTCTGTTACATCCTCTGTATCCTTTTCCTCTGCTGCATCTTCTGCCTCCTCTGATGCATCCTCCATATCCACCTCCTCTGCAGAATTCTTTGCCTTTTCTGTTGCATCCTTTGCATCCTCCTCCTCTGTTGCATCCCCCTTATCCTGTGATGCGTCCTCCTCATCTGCAGCATCCTTTGCATCCTCTGTTGCATCCTACTCCTCTGTTACATTCTCTACATCCTCCCTCTCCTCTGCTGTATCCTCCGACCTCCTCTGTTACATCCTCTGCTACATCCTCCACCTCCTCTGCTGCATCCTCTGCTGCATCCTCTGCCTCCTCTGTTGCATCCTCTACTGTATCATCTGTCTCCTCTACTGCATCCTCTACTGTATCCTCCGCCTCCTCTGTTGCATCCTCCGCATTATCCTCAGCTTCCTCTGATGCATTCTCTGCATCGTCTGCCTCATCTGTTGCATCTTCCACCTCCTCCGCCTCCTTTGCTACATCCTCCACAACCTCTCCTCCTCTGCTACACACTCTGTATCCTCCGCCTCCTCTGTTGCAACCTCCGGATCCTTTGCATCCTCCTCTTCTGCTGCATCCTCTGCATCTTCCTCCTCTGCTACATTCTCCATATCCTTTCCTGCATCTTCTACATCCACCTTCTATGCTGCATCATTCGCCTCCTCTGCAATATCCTCTGCATCTTCCTCATCTGCTACATCATCCGCCTCCTCTGTTGCATCCTCTGCCTCCTATGTTACATCCTCCACCTCCTCTGGTGCACCCTCCACCTCCTCTGCTGCATCCTTCACATCCTCCTCTGTTGCATCCACCGCATCCTCTTCCACTGCTGCATCCTCCGCCTCTTATGTGGCATCCTCTGAATCTTCTGCCTCCTCTACTGCATCTTCTGTATCCTCTGCCTCCTCTGCTGCATCCTATGCATCCTCCGCCTCTTCTGCTGTATCCTCAGCCTCCTCTGCTGAATTCTCCAAATCCTCCCTCTACTCTGCTGCATCCTTCACATCCTTCTCCTCTTCTACATCCTCCTCCTCTGCTGCATCCTCCACATTATCTTCCTATGCTGTATCCTCCGCCTCTTGTGTTGCATCCTCTGCATCTTCTACCTACTCTGCTGTATCCTCCACATCCTCCTCCTCCTCTGCTGCATCCTCCACATCCTCTTCCTCTGTTGCATCCTCCATCTCTTGTGCTTCATCCTCTGCATCTTCTGTCTCCTTTGCTGCATCCTCTGCATCCTCTGCTGCATCCTCCGCATCCTCCTCCTCTGTTGCACCCTTTTCCTCCTCTGCTGCATCCTCCACATACTCATCCTCTGCTACATTCTCTGCATCCTATTCTGCATCCCACTCCTCTGCTGCATCCTCCACCTCCTCCTCCTCTGCGGTATCCTCCATATCCTCTGCTTCCTTTGCAGCATCCTTTACATCCTCCATATCCTCCTCCACTGTTACATCCTCCACATCCTACAACTCTGTTGCATCATCCCCTCCTGTGCTGTATCATCTGTATGTTTTGCCTCCTCTGTTGCATCATCCTCCTCTGCTACATCCTCCGCCTCCTCTGTTGTATCCTCCTCCTCTGTTGCATCCTCCACATCCTCTTCCTCTACTGCATCCTCCACCTCTTGTGCTTCATCCTCTGCATCTTCTGCCTCCTTTGCTGTATCCTCTGCTTCCTCTGCATCCTCTGCTACATTTTCCGTATCCTCCCCCTCGTCTGCTGTATCCTCCATCTCCTCTGCTGCATCCTCCACATCCTTCTCCTCTGTTGCACCCTTTTCCTCCTCTGCTGCAACATCCACATCCTCATCCTCTGCTACATTATCTGTATCCTATTCTGCATCCTACTCCTCTGCTGTATCCTCTACAGCATCCTTTGCATCCTCCACATCCTCCTCCTCTACGGTTTCCTCCATATCCTCCATCTCCTTTGCAACATCCTTTGCCTCCTCAACCTCCTCCGTTGCATTCTTTACATCCTCCACATCCTCCTCCACTGTTGCATCCTCCACATCCTACAACTCTGTTGCATCCTCTACCTCATCTGCTGCATCCTCTGCATCCTCCTCCTCTAATGCATTCATCGCCTCCTCTGCTGTATCCTTTGCATCCTCCTCATCTGCTACATCATCCGCTTTCTCTGTTGCATCCTCTGCCTCCTATGTTGCATCCTCCACCTCCTCTGTTGCATCCTCCACATCCTCAACCTCCTCTTTTGCATCCTTCACATCCTCCTCCTCTGCTGCTGCATCCTCCTACTCCTCTGTTGCATCCTCCACCTCCTCTTCCACAGCTGCATCCTTTGCCTCTTGTGCTACATCCTCTGTATCTTCTGCATCCTCTGGTGCATCCTCCGCATCCTCTGTATCCTCAGCCTCCTCTGTTGCATCCTCTGCCTCCTCTATTGCATCTTCTGCATCCTCTGCCTCCTCTGCTGCATACTCCGCCTTCTTTCCTGCATTCTATGCATCCTACCTCTACTCTGCTGTATCCTCCATCTCCTCTGCTGCATCCTCCGCATCCTCCGCCTCCTCTGCTGCATCATCCGCATCCTCCTCCTTTGCTACATATTCGGCTTTCTCTGTTGTATCCTCTGCATCCTCCACTGCTGCTAAATCCTCTGACTTCTCTGCTGCATCATCTACATCCTCTTCCTCTGTTGCATCTTCCATATCCTCTGATGTATCCTACTCCTCAGCTGCATCCTTTGCATCCTCCTCTTCTGTTGCATCCTCCGTATCCTCAACATCCTCTTCCTCTACATTTTATGCCTCTTCTGCTACATCTTCCGCATCGTCTGCCTAATCTGTTGCATCCTCTACATCTTCTACCTCCTCTGTTGCATTCTCTGCATCCTCTGCTTCGTCTGCTGCATCTTCCGTATCCTCTGCCTCATCTGTTACATCTTCCACATCCTTCTCCTCTGCTACATTCTCTGTATCCTCTGCTGCATCCTCTACATCCTCCTCCTGTGTTACATCCTTCGCCTCCTCTGCTATATCCTCTGCATCCTCCTCATCTGTTACATTATCCGTCTCCTCTGTTGCATCCTCTGCCTCCTGTGCTACATCTTCCGCATCCTCTGCCTCATCTGTTGCATCTTCCACATCTATCTCCTCTGCTACATCCTCTGTATCCTTTTCCTCTGCTGCATCTTCTGCCTCCTCTGATGCATCCTCCGTATCTGCCTACTCTGCAGAATTCTTTGCCTTCTCTAATGCATCCTTTGCATCCTCCTCCTCTGTTGCATCCCCCTTATCCTGTGATGCATCCTCCTCATCTGTAGCATCCTTTGCATCCTCTGTTGCATCCTACTCCTCTGTTACATTCTCTACATCCTCCCTCTCCTTTGCTGTATCCTCCGACCTCCTCTGTTACATCCTTTGCCACATCCTCCACCTCCTCTGCTGCATCCTCTGCTACATCCTCTGCCTCCTCTGTTGCATCCTCTACTGTATCATCCGTCTCCTCTACTACATCCTCTACTGTATCCTCCGCCTCCTCTGTTGCATCCTCAGCATTATCCTTAGCTTCTTTTGCTGCATTCTCTGCATCTTCTGCCTCATCTGTTGCATCTTCCACCTCCTCCGCCTTCTTTACTACATCCTCCACGACCTCTCCTCCTCAGCTACACACTCTGCATCCTCCGCCTCCTCTGTTGCAACCTCTAGATCCTTTGCATCCTCCTCTTCTGCTGCATCCTCTGCCTCCAATGCTGCATCCTCTGAATCTACCTCCTCTGTTGCATCCTCCTCCTCTGCTGCATCCTCTGTATCCTCTTCCTTTGTTGCATCCTCTGCCTCTTGTACTGCATCCTCTGTATCTTTTGCCTCCTCTGCTGCATCCTCTGCATCCTCCGTATCCTCTGCTACATCCTCTGCCTCCTTTGTTACATCCTCTGAATTCTCCTCTGCTGCTGCATCCTTTGCCTTCTCTGTTGCATCCTCCACATCCTCCTCCTCTGCTGCATCCTCTGCATGTTTTGTCTCCTCTGCTGTATCCTCCACATCCTCCAAAAATGCTCCCGGTAGGTCTGGATAGTGCCTTGCAAGGTAGGTTACCACTACCGGTGTATGAATGTCTGAATGAATGGATGGAAGGTTGGTATTATAAAGTGCTTTGAGGCTCCTCACAGGAGCTTGGAAAGAACTATATAAATAAGCTCCGTTTACCATCCTTCTTCTTTGCTACATCCTCCGCATCCTCTGTTACATCCTCTATTTCCTCCTCCTCTGTTGCATCCTCCTCTGTTGTATCCTCCACATCCTCCGCCTTCTCTGTTGCATCTTATACCTTCTCTGTTGCATCCTCTGTATACTTTGCCATCTCTTCTGCATCCTCCACATCCTCCTTCTCTGTTACATCATCCCCCTCCTGTGATACATCCTCTGCATGTTTTGCCTTCTCTTCTTCATCCTCCATATCCTCCTCCTTTGCTACATCCTCCATCTCCTCTGTTGCATCCTTCATTTCCTTCTCCTTTACTACATCTGCATCCTCCTCTGCACCTTCCTCCTCTGTTGCATCCTCCACATCCTCTTCCTTTGCAGTTTCCTTCGGATCCTCTCTCTCCTCTGCTGTATCCTCCACCTCTTCTGCTGCATCCTCCACATCATTTAACTCCTCTGTTGCATCCTCTGCCTCCTCCACCTTCTCCATTGCATCCTTTGTATCCTCCACATCCTCTTCTTCTGTTGCATCCTTTGCATCCTATAACTCTGCTGCATCCTCCACCTCCTTTGCTGCATCCTCCACATCCTCCTCCTCTGTTGCATCCTTCGCCTCATCTGTTGCATCATCTGCATCCTCCTCGTCTGCTGCATCATCCGTCTCCTCTGTTGCATCCTTCAATACTTATGTGAATGGCTTGTGCCCGTCTCGTACATTCTAGTGCCCATGACCGTGCCCCTCTGGTACCGTTCTATGCCCATGGACATAGAACGGCACCACATGGGCACGGCCAATACTTAATAATGTGAATACCTATGTGAATGGCTTGTGCCCGTCTCGTGCCTTCACGTAAGAAGGTCGTACAAACATGGGCCTTATACCATTGGAAAGGTATGCTCAAGGGGAATTCAAAGAGACCAGTTTCAGCTCTATGTGATATTTCTAAGAGGGCCTAGAGCCTTCCAAATTAAAAAGGTCAAAAGGTCAAGGAAAATGCGTATTGACCCCAAACACACAGGACACAGTCAGGGTGATACGCTTATCAGGACCTATGAATTTCAGCTCTTTGCAAGGTTCCTAAGTAGGTCAACATGCCTTCCAAAATGACAAGGTCATAAGGTCAGTACATTTTTGCCCATAACTTCACGTAGGAAGGTCGTATTAAGACAAGCCATACACCGTCGGAAAGGTCTCGGCGAGCCGGATCTGAAAATGTGAGCCCCGCGAGGATACATAGTTTCTCCAAGTAGGGAGAGAGTTTTATCAATTCACATTGGTATTTCAATATCACAAAGTATTGATGGTACCCATCTCGTACCGTTCTATGCCCATGAGCATAGAACGGTCCCACATGGGCACGGCCGATACTTTTTATTGTGAATACCTATGTGAATGGCTCGTGCCCATCTCGTTCCTTTTGGTGCCCATGACCGTGCCCCTTTGGTACCGTTCTATGCCCATGGGTATAGAACGGCACCGCATGGGCACGGCCAATACTTTATAATGTGGATACCTATGTGAATGGCTCGTGCCAATCTCGTGCCTTCTTGTGCCAATCTCGTGCCTTCTGGTGCCCATGACCATTCAGAAAATGTCAACAACATGTGACGTACGGTGTCACATGTGCTACAACTTGCTTAGCAATATCAGTTGTCACCTAAAGAGTTCACATAAAGTTAACAACATGGAGGATAGAAAAATACTGGTCAACTGGGCATCAGGTCACATCAATGCTCGCCGGCTATTGTCCCTGCAATGTACTAGGGTGCCCATACAAGCCTGGCCAACATCTGGACATGCATATCAACGATACACACTGCAAGCTGTCTGTCGAGGAGCGGGCTAGGATGTTAAGTCAGGCAAAGTCCCTCAAAGCTCTGGAGCTCCTTGCAAAGCTACGAGCATCTGGGCCGGACCCAGAGATGCAATCTAACTTTGATGTAGAGGACCCACTCTGATCCTAGCTGAGATAGGAGATCAAGAAGTGGGAGAAGCAGTTCCGGCCTCCCCCAACCAGATTGTAGAACTCCTGAGTGCGTAGACATCGTGAAAGGGTAAGCACCTCACTTTTAGTCATCATTAGCACATTTTATGAACGGACATGGCAGGTGACAGACTCCACATGATGAGGATCTGAGTCTAGCAGTGAAGCTCTAGTAAACATGTCACCATTTAAATTTTTGCTTATTTACCTTCATGCATGTCTCCATCAAAGGTTCTCCCTCTCTTTCTCTCTCCCTATCCATCCCTCTCAGGTGACTGGGGAGGAGGAGCAAGGTAGCTGTTGTGTCTTTACTCCAACAAAGTATATTTTAAAGATGAAAGAATAATCCACTCGGTTATGGAAAAGAACGTGACTTTACTTGTCTTCAACTGGTCTCAACATTACACACACAAATCACTACGCCGGCAGATCACCTCTAGGTAACCCGGCAACTAAGGGAGTGGTTCCGCTGAAGTAAATAGTTCCGCTGTAATACACTACACTCCTCCCCTTTTAGAACAATGCTACGTAACTAAAATAACATATAACATAGCTAATGCATTAAACACAACTTGTCATTCAGTTGACAAACATTGAAACACCTTCCTTTAAAAAATAAAAATAAAAATATATATATATATATATATATATATATATATATATATTTTTTTTTAATCACACAAGTCCCATAAGTGAAACTCATAAGTCTAATCTTTTCGGGGGTACCCTGAGTCGTTCAGGGTTACGCCTGGGAACCTGTGGCGTGCTCTCGGTAGGGGGCACTTCCTCTGCAACTGTGGGTGTCACTGTGCTGAGGTCAGAGTTGGTTCCAGGATCAGGTGGACGTGCTGGTTGCTCTGGTGTCTTTGGTTGAGCATTTAACAGCTGATCCACATGGCGTCTCCAGGTATGGTCTCCAGTGTCCACCTCATACATCAGAGGGCCGCTCCTAGTGATGATCTTTCCAGGCGTCCACTTTTCCCCTCGGTAGTCACGTGCCAGAACCTGCTGTCCCACGTCGAAGCTTCTTGGCGGTTCATCCGAAAAGCTGCTGAACTGTTTGTTCTGCACTTCTCTCCTCAGGTTTGGCTTTAGAAGGTCAATGCGAGATCTGAGCCGTCTGTTCATAAACAGCATTGCAGGTGTCTGATTGGTTGTTGCATGGACAGAGTTGCGGTACACAAAGAGGAAATTGTCAATTTTGTGTTGAAGAGAGATGTCTTCTTTTATCGTTGCTTTTATGGACTTTTTGAATGTTTGTACGAACCGTTCTGCTAATCCGTTTGTTGCTGGATGGTGAGGTGCTGACTTGAAATGCTTGATACCATTCTTTTTCATGAAGTTTTGGAATTCCTCAGAAGTAAACTGTGGGCCATTGTCACTCACAATTTGTTCAGGAAGGCCATACCTGGCGAAGATGGTTCTCAGAACAGATATAGTCTTTTCTGATGTTGTTGAGTTCATTTGGACTACTTCTGGCCACTTAGAGTGAGCATCCACAGCTATAAGAAACATAGAGTTCATGAACGGGCCAGCAAAATCGATGTGCACTCTCTGCCAGGGTGCAGACGGCCATTCCCACGGGTGAAGGGGAGCCGGTGGCGGTGCGTTTTGAACGCTCAGACACCCTGGACATGTTTTGGTGATGTCCTCAATCTGTTTATCTATTCCTGGCCACCAAACGTAGCTACGGGCCAGACTTTTCATCTTCACAGTACCTACGTGAGCCTCATGCAGACTGTCCAACACTCTGGTGCGAAGCTTGGAGGGAACCACCACACGTGATCCACACATCAAGGTTCCCAGGCAAACTGACAGTTGATCACGTCTTGCTGAAAACTCTGGGAAACAGGTATTCCCATGGGTAGGCCAGCCTTGTACTGTTATGTCGTACACCTTGGACAGTGTTGGGTCATTCCTCGTTTCTCTTCGTATCATGTCATTCGTAACTGGCAGCTGGTCTACCAGTGTTGTGTAAAACATTTCTACCGGGTCACCTGTTGACGACGGTTCCTCCACAGATGTTGACAGGGGGAGGCGTGACAAACCATCAGCATTGCAGTGTTGTTTAGTTCTCTTGAACTCAATGTCATATGAGTGTGCTCCTAAGAACAGGGCCCATCTCTGTAGTCGCGCAGCTGACATTACTGGGACTCCTTTTCGTGGATTAAATATAGACACTAGGGGCTGATGATCAGTCACTAAGGTGAACCTTCGGCCATAGAGGTAATGGTGGAACTTTTTTATCCCCCATACTAGGCTAAGGGCCTCCTTGTCTATCTGTGCATAGTTGCGTTCGGCACTTGACAGGGACCTTGAAGCGAATGCAATTGGGCGTTCAAGTCCATTATCCAACGTGTGCGACAGTACTGCTCCGATGCCGTACGGGGATGCATCACATGCTAGACGGATGGGTCTGGATGGATCGTAGTGGGTAAGTAGCTCATCAGATGTTATTAGTCTCTTTGTTTCTGTGAAAGCCTTTTCACATTTTTCTGACCAATGCCATTCCACTCCTGTCTGTAACAGTGCATTTAGTGGATACAGCACTGAGGCAAGGTTGGGTAGAAACTTGTGGTAATAGTTGACGAGACCCAGGTACGATCTGAGTTGTGACACATTTTCAGGTTTCGGTGCTTTCAGCACCGCCTCAATTTTCTCTTGTGACTTGTGCAAGCCGTGTTTGTCAATGACATGTCCGCAGTAGGAGATTTCACTTTTGAAAAACTCACATTTCTCTCTCTTTGCCCGTAGGCCATACTCATTCAGCCTGGTGAGTACTTTGCTCAGATTTTGGAAGTGAGCATCATCATCTTTTCCTGTTATGATAATGTCATCCAGGTAGCATTGTGTTCCAGGTATGTCCTGGAGCACCTGATCCATGGCCCTTTGCCAGATGGCTGGGGCTGAAGCAACACCAAACACAAGCCGATTGTATTGGTAAAGTCCCTTATGAGTGTTTATGGTTAAGAACTTTTTGCTTGACTCCTCCACTTCCATCTGGAGATAGGCTTGTGACAAGTCAATCTTTGAAAACTTCTCCCCACCAGCCAAAGATGAGAAGATGTCCTCTATTCGTGGAAGGGGGTACTGCACCGTGCGCAGCACTGGGTTGATGCTCACTTTGAAGTCCCCACATATACGCACTTCACTTTTTCCTTTCTTCATCACCGGAACAATGGGCGTAGCCCAGTCACTCCAGTCGACCTTTGAAAGAATGCCGGACGTCTCNGTCAACGACACGTGACGTACGGTGTCCCATGTGCTACAACTTGCTAAGCAACATCAGTCGTCACCTGAAGAGTTCACATAAAGTTAACAACATGGAGAAGAGAAAAATACTGGTCAACAGGGTATCAGGTCACATCAATGATCGCCGGCTGTTGTCCCTGCACTGTGCTAGTGTGCCCATACAAGCCTGGCCAACATCTAGACATGCATATCAACGATACACACTGCGAGCTGTCTTTTGAGGAGCAGGCCAGGATGTTGGGTCAGGCAAAGTCCCTCAAAGCTCTGGAACTCCTTGCAAAGCTACGAGCATCTGGTTCGGACCCAGAGATGTAATCTAACTTTGATGTAGAGGACCTCACTCTGATCCTAGCTGAGATAGGAGAGCATGAGGTGGGAGAAGCAGTTACGATCTCCCCCTAGCCAGCTTGTGGAATTCCCGAGTGCGTAGACATCGGTAAAGGGTAAGCACCTTACTTTTAGTCATCGTTAGCATATTTTATGAATGGACATGGCAACCGACTGACTCTGCATGATGTGGATCTGAATCTAGCAGTGAAGCTCTAGTAAACATGTCATCATTTAATTTTTTGCTTATTTACCTTAATGCATATCTCCATCAAAGGTTCTCCCTCTCTTTCTCTCTTCCTATCCATCCCTCTTAGGTGACTAGGGAGGAGGAGCAAGGTAGTAGTCCTACCACTGCCAGCACTAGCTCAAGGACTCCCACCCATACTTACAGATCAAAAGTACCCACTCTCATCCCCAGCAACTCCAGAGCACCCACTCCCATCCCTAGCAGCTCCAGAGCACCCACTCCGATCCCTAGCCATAGGCCACTCCTATGGTCTGCAAGACCCCCTGAAGCCTTTCTCAGGCTTCGTTTCCTGCCTTCTGTGTCTGGTACATGGAACGGCACCAGGGGGTCACGGGAGTGCGTTTGGCTTCTGAACTGGGTGTTTAAAGGCTAATTTCTAGCAAACTATGTTTGGCCTCCAAGGACAGCTTTAGAGCATGAAAAGTAGCCCCCTCTTTCTTGACCTTTTTACTCCTGGACCCCCAGAACCCCAGAAATTGCACCCTGAGGTCTGCAGGAAAAATGGCCACAAAACAGAACCAGACGGTCACTAGCTGTACTTTAAATGAGGTGACCTCGGGCCTTATACTTCGGAGTGCGTTTGGGCCCCATGATTCGCATAGGAACCTTCGATCTAGGCAAGCTTGATGTCGTTGGAAAGGTCTTTTTAAGAAGAAGAGAATGAGCCCAAGCTTGTCTTGATGACCCCTTCCTCTACCCCACAATTAACCCGCTAATTTGGAGCTGTACACTCTTAAAAATCAAACGACGATCTGTTCAGAGGATTTCATAAAATGTGTTGTTCAGACATGAAATTCTAAATAGATCAGTACCAATGAGAAAATGTTTATCAAACCAATGATATCAACCCTAATTGTCGAAAAAAAGGCGTTCAACGTGAATTATTTAATAAACTGGATTTGGAATTAGTTGTTGGCACAACAGAGTTGAAAGAAGAGCTGTTGGCATGTAGCTCGACGGGGTTTCCCAAGCAACAGGACAGGGGCAGCTCCTGTCCTGCTGCCTGTCCTGCTGATACAGATTTAAACTATGCATTAAATTTATAAATGTAAATTCAATGTACATTATTGTTTAAATCTGTATCTGTTTATCAAAACCAACAAGAATTACAACTCAGTTCCACAATCAAAAACGAAACTAAAAAACGGGATTTCCCAGAATGCTTAGCGGTATATCAAAGTCAGAGTCAGAGTCAGATAGTCTTTATTGTCATTTGCACCGCATGTGGTACATGTGATGAAAACGAGATTATGTACACGGGGTCCCAGTTACATCCAACAACAAATGCAAGAGAAAAACAGTAATAACATCTAGAATTAACTAAGAAAAACATCAACTAGTAATACACTAAGCTTAATATAGTGGGAATAAACAGCAGCACGAACATGAGTTTGTATGAGCAGATGGTCACAGATGAACACAGATGAACACAGCAACAAGAAAACAGATCAGCATCAGCACAATGTGATATTTTGCAGTGTTTATTTTTTATTTTATTTTTATTTATTCATGAGTCTAACAGCCTCAGGGTAGAAGCTGTTCCTCAGTCTAGTGGTTCTACATTTGATGCTCCTCAACCTCCGTCCTGAGGGGAGTGGGGCAAAGAGTGAGTGTGCTGGGTGAGTGAGGTCTTTCATGATGCAGGTGGCTCTTTTCCTGCATCTGGAGGTGTAAATGTCTGTGATGGTGGGGAGACTGACTCCAACAGACTTCTGTGCAGCCTTCACCACTCTCTGTAGAGCTTTCCTCTCTTCAACTGTGCAGCCTCCATGCCACTTTCCTCTCTTCAACTGTGCAGCCTCCATGCCACACGTTGATGCTGGAGCACAGGACACTCTCCACTGCACACCTGTAGAACGAGGTGAGAACTGGGCTGCTCAGACCAGCACGTCTCAGCCGTCTGAGGAAGTAGAGTCTCTGATGACCTTTCTTGATCAGGCTGGTGGTGTTGTTGCTCCAGCTGAGATTATCATTCATGTGTACACCCAAGTATTTGTAGCTGGAGACCACTTCCACTGCAGACCCACCTATTTTCAGTGGGGCGTGGGTGTGTTTGTTCCTTCTGAAGTCCACAATCATCTCCTTTGTCTTCTTCACATTCATGTGAAGATTATTCTCTTTGCACCAGCTCTCCAGATGTTCCACCTCCTGTCTGTAGCTGGACTCATCATTGTTTGTGATGCATCCCACCACCGCTGTATCATCTGCAAACTTAACAATATGACAGCCTGGAAGTGTGGCTGTACAATCATATGTGAGCAGAGTGAACAGAAGGGGGCTCAGCACACATCCTTGAGGAGAGCCAGTGCTGAGGGTTATGGTGGAGGAGGAGAAGTTGTGGATCTTCACGGACTGTGGTCTGTCTTGTTAAGAAGTCTAGTACCCAGTTACAAATAGAGGGGCTTAGTCCAAGTGTAGATAGTTTGTCTATCAGAGTTTGGGGGATCATGGTGTTGAAGGCAGATGTGAAGTCCACAAAGAGCAGACGCACGTATGAGTCCTTCTGATCCAGATGGGTGAGAGCAATGTGGACCACGGAAGAAATGGCGTCCTCTGTTGATCGGTTCTCACGGTATACATATTGATGAGGGTCCTTGTTGATGTTGACAGTTGCCTTGATGTGGGACATGACCAGTTTCTTAAAACATTTAGCGACTATCGTTGTGAGGGCCACTGGTCTATAGTCATTCAGACCAGTCACTGTGGAGCTCTTTGGGACTGGGATGATGGTCGCAGTCTTCAGGCAGGTGGGAACTGACTCCAATGCAAGTGAGGTGGTGAAGATGTCAGCCAGCACCTCACAGAGCTGGTCCGCACATTCCTTCAGAACTTTCCCTGGGATGTTGTCTGGTCCGGTTGCTTTATGAGGATTAATCTTTCTGAGACTGCCTCTCACTTCTGCTGCGGTCACTCTGAGATGCTCTTCATCTGGTGATGAGGTGAGTCTGGTGCTAGCTGGTCTGTTTGGATCATCAAAACGTGCATAAAACTTATTGAGGGCATCAGGCAGAGATGGGTCCCTGGGGCATTGTTTGTTCTTGCCTTTGTAATCTGTTATGCATTTAATACCCTTCCACATGCTCCGTGGGTCTTGTGAGGTGAACTGTCCCTCGATCCTCTGTGCATACGTGGCCTTGGCCTTCTTAATGCCATCCTTCAGTTCATTCCTGCTCTTTCTCAGCTCCTCTTTATCTCCTGACTTGAATGCAGTGTCCCTGGCTGCTAGCAAGGCGTGAACTTCTTTATTTAACCAGGGTTTCCGGTTCGGGTAGGATTTAACATATTTTTTTATGGATACATTTTCAGAGCATGTACTGATGTAGCCCAGGACTGAGGAAGCATAGAGATCCAGGTCAACTGAGCTTCCATCAGTAGCTGCTTCTCTAAAAACAGACCAGTTTGTCTTCTCAAAACAGTCTCTCAACATGGGGGAACTATCTTTAGGCCAGATTCTTATCTCTCTTTGTTCCGGAGTGTTCAATTATAGTTTAAATCTGTATCTGTTGATCAAATTCAACAAGAAATACAACTCATAGTGTCACAATCAAAAATAAAACTAAAAATGGGGACTGTGTTGATTTCCCATAATGCTTAGCAGTATTTTAGACTAGTGTCCCGGGTTGCACCATGAGTCAGAAGGACGTCTGTGGTAGAGACCTGCTCTTGTATGTCATCAGTTTATGAATTACTGTAGTGAGGCTTAGAGTGTCTTCTCTGGGTTTACCTCACACAATGTTAACACTAGAAGTCCCAGGATTTTCGACCTCCCCCCAGAAGTCCTGAAAGAGGGTCAAAAGACCCTTAGTCCAAACCAACCATTAGTGGGCCATCAGTTGGTCCACATTAGTGGGCCATTAACTGCCTTTTGTTATAAATATGCGTGTACACAACTCAGACACCCCCACCACACCAGACTGCACAGACTGCATTCCAATGTTTCCACCAGGTAAGTAAGACTCTGGTTGCACTTCCCCCCTTAGTCAGAAGAGAGGCCCTGACCTGAATTCACACATAACAGACCCTGAAGTTATCTCACAGTTGAACATTTTGGGACATTCACTGAACGGAAAGATTTGTATGCTCCATGAGGGACCGACACAGGTCAAATAACTGTTAATAATCTGTTGGAATCCTGGCAAAAACAAATGCAGATTTGTTCCTGTCTTTGATTTTATACGTTGTCGAGAAGAGTGAGTTTATTATGGATTCGAAACCTACAAAAAACTAATCAGTACAGGAAAACTTATGAAATGTAATGCAAAAATATATTAATAACAGTTGCCGAGGTAGAAACATGTCTGGGCTTGTCCGGACTGGCCCGGACTTGCCTATTATGTAACTTCAGTTATCTCATCTGTTATGAATGTGTGCACAGAAAGAGTGGCAGGAAAGAAGGCCCACTTAGACACACACACACTCACACACACACACACATACAGACGCACACTCACACAAAAACATGCAGAGAAGTGCAGAATGAGGACTGCAAAAGGAGCAGAAAAGAGTGGTTGTTTAAAACCTTAGAAAAGCCTGTAACATCTGAGTGTTGGAAACTGTAGTTATGAGGTTAAGATAAATAAGAGAAGTTAACTGTGTCTTAAAGTTTAAACCGTTAAGAGTTGTGAAAGTCATGAAGAAAGTCACTTCCCAAAAGCAAGCAACCACATCCTCTAATTCATACACGAACATTTTAACAGGAGCAGAGAGCAGGAGGGAGAAAACATGAGGCAAAAGACTTGTTCTAACTTTAAAATGTTTTTATCTGAACTTGGTTTAACCTTGATTGGTTTTTATAAGTAACTTGTTCTAATTAATACGAGCAAGATATATATGATTTTTACCAATAATCATGGTAGATGTGTTTTAACCAATATAATCAAGTGAGATGTGTTTTAATTAATATAATCAAGTAAGATATGGATGTAACCAATATAATCATTTAATATGATGTTGTTATGATAGAGAGTTAATCATTTTTATAATAGCAATTGTAATGATGTGTTACTATGTTTCAAAGATGGTTTTGTGACAAAAGTGGTCTCTTGCAAAACACACATGTTGAAAAGTATAACTTGCAAACACTTTACTGGAAAAAGTGATGTAACTAACTGACCGGAGTTGTGTCAACCTCCGGCCCTGGTGAATCATCCAGCCTCGAGCAAAAAGAGCAAATTCATTTCCTAATAAGGGATCATGTAGCTTCAAGCAGAGATTGCAAGAATAGAGCAGCTCTGCCCAGAGATTGACAAAGCAAGCAAACTTAGCCAATCACAGACTAGCTATCCCCCTCCTCCTAGGGAGAAGGCGGGACTAAGATTTATATTTAAACGCCCTGTTCCTTCAGAACCGGGCTGTCCGAAGTTGTCATGATGCGGTCGAGGAGCTGTACATCAGACATCGAGTAACTGGAGCTGACCTGCTCCACTGAAGACCCAAAGCGTGGTTCAGATCGACTCCGTGCTGACAGGAGGAAGCAAGCGTCCTGGGGAGAGACTTCTTTTCTTTCATTTTCAAGCTTTGAGGAAGGACTGGATAGTTTTTACCCAGACAGCCAGGACGAAGCAAAACTTGTTTCTTCAGATCAGACCAGCAGGGAGTCAGAGGTGAGCTTCAGTCCCCAGGGACTGAAGGCGACTGCTTCAGGTTTTCCCTCTCGGTCCCCAGGGACTTTGAGGAAGAAACAGGGATGCCTGCTAGACACCTTACTGAATCCCGTCTTCAGCTAGATTTAAATCAAATTAAATTAAATGCGGATAGAGCGGAAGCAAATAGACAATTCAATTATCTTAGAGACTTAATTGCTCGAGGTTGCTTGATAATCCGGAGGGCTCTGAGAAGATACATCCACTGGGTAGGGGTTTAAGTAAAACTCTAAACCCTGATCCTTAAGGTCAGGAGAGACGTGTGTTTGCAGAAGACCACTCTAACTCTGATTCTTAAAATCAGATGAGATGGAAATGAGTGAGTGTACTCTAAACTCTAGCTCATAAAGCTGGATGAGGAATTTTCTTATGATTAAGCGCTCTAATTCTGGTCCATAAGACTGGATGGGTATTGGAAGTGTTAACTGTGTGACATCAATGAGACGACCCTCCGAGCCTCTCCAGCCTGGACTCCAGAAAAGAACCTCCTCAAAGACTCTATGCAGATCGAGCAACTTAACATCAGGTCTGAGGATTGTTTGGTGAATTAATACTTTTACTTTACTTATAATCATAATAATTAATTGTACTGTTATGCTGTAAACGCTGATCCTTCCCTGCAAAATAATTGATTAAAATAAACAAAACGTAAAATTCTTGACTTTTATTCATCATCCACTTGTCCATGGAAATGTAAGTTTGGTTCACAAAGATAACATCAATTATTAGGAGGTTTTTAAAGGTTAAGCATTAGCACCTAAGGTTATATTAAAACAATACCCCAGGGTCCGATCTCCTGGATCCTAAAATTAACTGGATCAGTAACAATAGCGAGCTTAAACACGGGAGAAGCCTCCGTTAACACGAGTTGCCTTGTACTAAACCCTCCGGTCCCCGGCTGCTGAGGTGGAGGGAGGTGCAAGGTGAAAAAGGGGTGTGGCTTGTGGAAGCTAGGAGGTGAATAGTCCAGATGAATTCTCCCATCGACAACCTTCAGTCGGAAGCTGTCCCACGTAGTTCAAGGTAATACCCAAACTCCGGGACCGGTTCAGTAGACCCTGTTAACAGGTAGGATGCAGTGAGGGCGTGTCACGCACCTTGTGATTACCTCGCTGATTAATCAGATAAGCAAACAACGTCTACCTTATAATGTTTTGCTAGTTTTTTGATACTTTGTTAAAAAAAAAAAATCTTTTTTTTCCCCTCTCTTTTGTTTTCTATTGTTTGTTTGTTTGTTTATTGTTTATTGTTTAAGGAAATTCTACCATTGCTGTTCATTGTTCTTTAGTTTTAGCAGGTCGCTTTCGTAAATGAGCCCATGAGGTTCAAAAGATTTACCTGACTAAATAAAGGTTGAATGAAAAAATTAATTGTGTTGATCTATCTCAAAAAAGGTCATGCAAAAAGTGTACGCTGCTCCTGAGTGTGTCTGCCAATCCATCCAGTTGCAAATACATAGAGGAGGGCTGTGGCAAATCTGGGAGACTGCACATGCAAATTTGCATGCAGACTTTTGTTCTTTGGAAGAGAAATAGGTGAATGCTTCACCTAATTTTGTCACGTTCAGCGGCCCCGCTGACCCATTAGGCCCCGCTGACCCTTTAGGCCCCGCTGACCCTTTAGGCCCCGCTGACCCTTTAGCCTGACCTGCTCCCTTAGCCTGACCCTTCCTATTTGTCCTGACCCTCTCCCTTTAGCCTGACCCGCTCCCCTTAGCCTGACCCTTCCTATTTGTTCATCCCAGTAATGCTTGTCACCCTCCTTTGCTCCTGTCTTCTGGCCCTTCCTATTTAGTTCCTGCTCCTGTCTGTGCTCCTGTCTTCTGACCCTTCCTATTTTGTTAATCCCAGTAATGCTTGTCACCCTCCTCTGCTCCTGTCTTCTGACCCTTCCTATTTGTTCATCCCAGTAATGCCTGTCACCCTCCTTTGCTTAGTTCATCTGCACCATGCTTATATACTTTGTTTCTGTCCTTTCTACTCTTCTGCTCCTCATGTCATTGTTTGTGTTTTCCTGCTGTTTTGTTTTTTCAGCCATCTGTCATGTCTCACAGCCATTCCTGTCAGTCAACTGTTCACCACGCCCCTTCTACCTCAGCCTAGCAATCAGTTTCATTCCTTCCACCTGTTTCCTGCCACCTGTTCAGCTCAGCATCTAAGCTCCTGCCAGCCACTGCAGTTTGCTCAGTCATTGTTGTTGAATTTTTGGTTCCAGCTCTGGTCACAGACATCACTGTCCTCTGTTTTTGCCTGCCTGCCTAAAATCTTAGTTTAAGGGTTTTGCCGCCACGCCGGCTTTTGTTTTGTGTTGTTTGGTTAATAAATAAGTTTTAGTTTCAAACATCTCCTGCTTCGAACATCTTGCCTGCTTTTTGGGTTCACACCAAACGGATTGTGACAAATTTGTTCACAAGAAACAAAATGCAGAGGAGGTTCACCACTCAACAGGCATTGGAACTGATCCTGAGCAACGCCAACCCTTGTGACTCAGATGGAGAAGACATAGTGCTTCAACCGGATTCGGACTCTGACCTGTCTTCAGGTTAGATTTCTCAAACTACCTATTTTCATTTCTGGACTATCTTATTTAGAACCAAACAAAATTTAATTTGAAATTGTTTATATTGCAGATGAGGACACTCTTCCTTTACCAAAAAAGAGAGCTCGGTTGGGGAGTGAGCCGACAGAGACCGCAAAAGATGGCACAGTGTGGCGTGAAGTACAAGTGGGGGCACGTCTCCATTTCACCCCAATAGAACCATACGCCACAGATGGAGAGCCAAAGGCTAAGGCCAGACGAAGTATCCGGAGTCGCCTTCAGAGCTTCCTCTGTTTTATCACCCTTGACATGCTTCGTAGCATTCAAGAATGGACCACTCAACATGCACGTCACACGGAGCAGATGGATTGGTTCATGGATCTCCCGGAACTAACTGCATTTATTTCAGTCATTATCTTGCGGGGGGTGACCAAGGTTCCATCACTACGTGACAGCTGGTCAGCAAACCTGGCAAACCCGAGGATCATTGCAACTATGGCCCGAAACCGCTTCCAAGACATCATGCGACACCTACGCTTTGATGACATGTTCACACGCAGTGTGCGAGTGCAGACCGATAAGTTTGCTGCAATCTCCGATGTGTGGGGATCGTTTGTCACCAACTGCATCACATCCTACAATCCTGGTCGACACATCACTATTGATGAACAGCTTTTCCCATCAAAGACTCACTGTTGTTTCCTGCAATACATTGCATCAAAACCGGACAAGTTTGGCATCAAGTTTTGGGTGGCTTGCGACTTGAAATCAAAGTACATCTGTAATGTTCTCCCATATCTTGGCAAGGACCCCAGTCGTCCTAGCGGAGAGAGACTGTCCGAGACTGTAGTGATGAGGCTGATGGAACCATTCATGGACAAGGGCAGAACTGTAACCACGGACAATTTCTTTACATCACTGTCACTTGCACAACGACTGCTTAGCCGGAAAACCACTATCCTCGGCACAGTCAACAAGAGTCGCCGGGAAATTCCTCAATCCACTAAACAGATGATCCGCACTGAATTCACCACTCAGGTGTTTTCAACCACTGGTGCCACACTGACAGTGTATGCGCCCAAACGGAAGACGGTTGTCTACGTTCTCAGCAGCATGCACAGTGTGGTTGAGCTTGAGGATACCACCAAAAGGAAGCCAAACACGGTCACACGATACAACAACACAAAGTGCGGTGTGGATGTGATGGACCAAATGGTGCGGGAGTACAGCGTGCGTGCAGGAACACGGAGATGGCCAGTCGCCGTGTTTTACAACATGATTGACATGGCAGCACTGAATGCACATGTGCTTTATCAGGCATGCACTGGGGTGCAGGAGAGATGGGTGGACTTCCTGGTTGAGCTTGCAAAAGAGTTGGGTGACTCTCATGTGAGTGAGAAGAAGGCACGCAAGGAGAAACTGCTTCAGCAACAACCTTCCACACCCAGCCCTGGCAAAAGGGCAAAGTGTCAGATCAAACATCGATGCACGAACAATTGTGCAACTGTGAGATGTGTCAACTGCTACAAATACGCATGTGGCAAATGTACCAGGGACATACCCTGGCAGTGCCAGGTATGTTTCGACAGTGCAGATGGACTGCTGAGTGAGTGATGAAATGCCAGTCACACAAGGAGGACATGCCACTCACACACACGCAGCCCCCCACTGCAGCATGGTGTAAATATGTGTAGAATTTTACAAGATTTACAAAGATTTTACAAATTTTTTTGCTTTTTTTTTTTTGAATGTCCAGAGGACCAGACTTAGCTTTTTTAGATATGTGTAGAATTGTTTTATCCCTTGTATTTTTATGACAAAAATAAAAAGCATGGAAACAAATAACAGTTGTTGTTTTTTATATTTCTCATGCTGAAGTTTTTGTCCTATTGACTTACACACAATTGCTTATGGTCTGTGCTTTTTTGCTCAAAACTAAGCTAAATACTATATATATCAAAACAAAATATGTGTTTCATACAAATTGTCAGTAACCTCAAACTGCAAAGTCTCTTGAGTTGTGTTTCACATGGTGTTTTGAGAATGTCATCTCGGTTTCAAGAAATGAGCCAAACCAATTGAAAAATAAACGGTAAATCGACTTCAATTTGTTCAAAATGTGCAACAACGTGCCACCAATATATATATATATAAAAAATCTTCATATTATAAAATACAATTAACTGAATATAACCAACTAGAAACTAAATGGCTAAACTCAATGGAAAACAGTTAGTTGGAAGTTAACACAGCATGAGGTCAACTGACGTACCGACACAGGTCACATGACCTGAGGTCAACTGACGGACCGACACAGGTCACATGACCTGAGGTCAACTGACGGACCGACATAGGTCACACGACATGAAGTCAACTGACGGACCGACATAGGTCACACGACATGAGGTCAACTGACGGACCGACATAGGTCACATGAGGTCACATGACCTGAGGTCAACTGACGGACCGACATAGGTCACATGACCTGAGGTCAACTGATGGACCGACATAGGTCACACGACATGAGGTCAACTGACGTACCAACATAGGTCACATGACATGAGGTCAACTGATGGACCGACACAGGTCACATGACCTGAGGTCAAGTGACGAACCAACACAGGTCACATGACCTGAGGTCAACTGACAAAACGACACAGGTCACACGACATGAAGTCAACTGACGGACCGACACAGGTCACATGACCAGAGGTCAACTGATGGACCGACATAGGTCACATGACCTGAGGTCAACTGACGGACCGACACAGGTCACAGGACCTGAGGTCAAGTGACGGACCAACACAGGTCTTATGACCTGAGGTCAACTGACAAAACGACACAGGTCACACGACATGAAGTCAACTGACGGACCGACACAGGTCACATGACCTGAGGTAAACTGACGGACCGACATAGGTCACATGACCTGAGGTCAAGTGACGGACCAACATATGTAGCCCACTGAAAGGGACCGGGGGATTTAGAAGCCAAGTTCACTTGCGCAAAAAAGCGCAGCCTTAGTCAAATTAGTGTTAAGCGTGCCCCCTCCTGTGGTGCGCCAGTAATGGCCTTATTTACAAAACAAAAGCGCCTGTTAACAGCTCATTATAGGATGTTAGCTAAAATCCTTCAGGTCACTCGACCCGTCTCTGGGTTCCAAAGGTAGAAATGTTGAATGACCCTTCTCTGGGACTTCTAGTGTTAAGCCAATAGAACCATATCATCTGCAAAAAACAGAGAAGCGATTCTAAGGCCACCAAAACGGATCCTCTCAAACGCCTTGGTTGCGCCTAGAAATTCTGTCCATAAAAGTTATGAACAGAATCGGTGACAAAGGGCAACCTTGGCGGAGTCCAACTCTCACCGGAAACGAGCCTGACTTACTGCCAGCGATGCGGACCATGCTCTGACACCGGTCGTACAGGGACCTAACAGCCCATATCAAAGGGCCTGGTACCCCATACTCCCGGAGTACCCCCCACAGAACCCCCCGAGGGACGCGGTCGAATGCCTTCTCCAAGTCCACAAAGCACATGTAAACTGGTTGGGCAAACTCCCACGCACCCTCCAGGACCCTGCTGAGGGTGTAGAGCTGGTCTAGTGTTCCACGACCAGGACGAAAACCACATTGCTCCTCCTGAATCCGAGGTTCGACTATCCGACGGACCCTCCTCTCCAGAACCCCTGAATAGACCTTACCAGGGAGGCTTAAGAGTGTGATCCCCCTATAGTTGGAACACACCCTACGGTCCCCCTTTTTGAATAGGGGAACCACCACCCCAGTCTGCCAATCCAAGGGAACTGCCCCCGATGTCCATGCGATATTGCAGAGTCGCGTAAGCCAACACAACCCCACAACATCCAGAGCCCTAAGGAACTCAGGACGAATCTCATCCACCCCCGGAGCCCTGCCACCGCGGAGCTTTTTAACCACCTTGGCGACCTCAGCACCAGAGATTGGAGAGCCCGACCCAAAATCCCCAGGCTCCGCTTCCTCAGTGGAAGACGTGCCAGTAGGATTGAGGAGGTCTTCGAAGTATTCCGCCCACCGACTCACAACATCCCGAGTTGAGGTCAACAGCACGCCATCCCCACCATAAATGGTGTTGGTCGCGTACCGCTTTCCCCCCCTGAGACGCCGGATGGTGGACCAGAATCGCCTCGAAGCCGTACGGAAGTCATTCTCCATGGCCTCTCCGAACTCCTCCCACGCCCGAGTTTTTGCCTCAGCAACCACCCGAGCCGCATGCCGCTTGGACTGCCGGTACCTATCTGCTGCTTCCGGGGTCCCACAGGCCAAAAAGGCCCAATAGGACTCCTTCTTCAGCTTGACAGCATCCCTCACCGCCGGTGTCCACCACCGGGTTCGAGGGTTGCCACCACGACAGGCACCAACAACCTTGCGGCCACAACTGTAGCTGTAAGCTGCCTCGACAATAGAGGCGCGGAACATGGCCCACTCGGGGCCATAATCCTGTTACTGTATAACTCCTTTATTACCTTTTATTACCAGGCCTCTTTCCTGTTACTGTATAACTTTTTGATTTTGTTGCACTTTGTAGCACTTTGAGATTTTTGTTAATGAAAAGTGCGTTGTAAATTAAATTCATTATTATTATTATTATTAAATTCATTACTAACTCTGCTTTGGTCACTTTATCACTGTAATTTTACTGCACTACTCCATTTGCACATTTTTTCTGAGTAGTATTGTATTGTATTGGTTGGTGTACATATGTTTTCTTTTATCTTTTATATTTCATTTGCACCTTTATGCCGAAGCAAGTTCCTAGTCTGTGAATCCTGTTCATTGACAATGGCAATAATAAACTAATTCTTGACTCTTGACTCTTAATGTAGAAAAATGTAAAAAAATAAAAATATGTGTGGGATATCCTCAGTAGAACCAACAGATTTGCCATATATAGTGTATAAACATTTACAGTTGGATGCCAGGGCATATTGCTCTTAAAGTGATATGATCTTATAGTTTTTGTAAAATGCTTGGTTTTGTTGTTTCTTGCTTATAAGCTTGTTTAAACATTGTTTTGCAATCTTCAGAAGACAGAATCTGCCCGTCTGACTAGGATTTGTCTCAGCAATTGGGATGTTCTGCATGACATTTCTTTGTATTCACCAAATAAAAAAATAATCTCCAAACCAGGTATTCCTATCTCCCAGTTATTTTTGCCATGACAGTTGTCACTGAAACTCTGTGTAGTTACAGCTGCTAAATGTTGTTTCAAAGTTTGTCCTTCCATCCAATATCTTCAACATGTTCCAGAATAGGGTTGTGGGGGCAGCAGCAGGGGAGGCCCAGACATCTCTTTCCCAGGTCACCTATTCCATCTCTTCTGGGAGAACCTCAAAGCAACCACAGGCCAGCTGAGAGACAGAAGCCCCTTTCATAAGACGGCTCAGTCCGGGCCTGATGCGTGTTCAGTCCTCCAACGAGCATTCAGAAAAAACACAAAGGCGGATAGGCGAGTAAATTTTACTCGCCTCTGATGCGCCCCTGATCCGCGAGCAGAGGTAGTATCAGATCCGGACCCGAGCCAGGCAGACCCACTTGTGAATGCAACCCGCGGATCCGCGCTCAGAATATGATGATATCAGTGAGCGACCGCAGGATTAATCAACAAGCAGATTTATTAACAAGGGAATATTAAAAATGACACGAAACAGCAACTTGTAAAAGTTAGTTTCGCTCTCCCCCCTCTCTCTCTCTCTCTCTCTCTCTCTCTCTGAGCAGCGTAGGAGCTGTGTGTACGCGTGCGCTGGAGGGAGACAGTAGATTTATTACTGAGGAAATATTAAAAATGACACGAAACGACAACTTGTAAATGTCTGACGTCTGTCCCACAATAAATACGTCGCGGTCCAGTTCATGCTCAGCTGAGTTCTGCTCCACGCCTCTTTTGGATCCGCGCTACGGGTTCATTTATGAACAAGTTTATGTGGGCGGGACCTGCCTGCCTTCAACTGTGGTCTTATGAATGACCCGGGGAGGAATAAAGCCGAACTGGTCTGTGCGGCAATCGCGCAGATTTGACTTATGAAAGGGGCTATAGTCTCTCCTGCTTGTCATGGGTCTTCCTTGGGCCTCTTTCCAGTTGGACATGCCAGGAGCACCTCCCTAGGGAGGCATCCAGGGAGCATCCTTACCAGATGCACGAAAACCACCTCAACTGGCCCCTCTTGTGGAGAAGCAGCAACTCAACTCTAAGTCTCTCCCAGATAAAAGAACTTCTCACACTATCTCTAAGGGAGAGGTCAGCTACCCTGCGGCGGAAACTAATCTCAACCACCTGTATACATAGTCTCGTTCTTTCTGCCATTACCCAGTGTTCATGTCCATAGGTGAGGGTAGGAATGTAGACTGACCGGTGAACAGACAGCTTCACCTTACAGCTGCTCAGCTCCCTCTTTGCTACAACAGACCAGCATAGTCCTCAATACTGCCGATGCTGCACCAATCCATCTGTGACTCTCCCATTCCATAATTCTCTCACTTGTGAACAAAACCCCAAGATACTTAAACCCCTCCACTTGAAGCAGAACCTTACCCTTAGCCCAGGGAGAGCAATCCACCCTTTTCTGGCTGAGGACCATGTCCTCAGATTTGGAGGTGCTGACCCTCATTCCAGCCGTATCACACTTGGCTGTGAACTGCTCCAGTGAGAGTCGAAGATCATGGCAAAATGGTGCCAACAGGACCACATCATCTGCAAATAGCAGAGCTGGAATCCTGAAACTTGGGACTCCTTTATTCTGCTAGAAGACTTCAATGCCTTCCTTTATTCTGCTGAGAGACTTCAATGCCCACAAGGGTAACAACAGTGTGACCTGGAGGGGTATGATTGGGAGGAACAGCCTCTCTGATCCGAACCCACACAGTGCTAGTCATGGTTTGTCCATCAGGAACACCATGTTCGAACACAAGTGTGTCCATTAGTACACTTGGCACCAGGACACCCTAGGTTGTAGATTAATGATTTACTTTGTAGTCATGTCATCTGATTTGCAGTCATTTGTTTTGGACACCTGAGTGAAGAGAGGAGCTGAGCTGTCAAATAATCACCACCTGGTAGTGAGTTGGATCAGATGGCTGGAGAAGATGCCAGACAGACTCTGTAAACCCAATGTAGTGAGAGTTTGCTCGGAACACCTGGCAGAAGAACTCATCAAAAAGATCTTCAACTCATACCTCTGGGAGAGGTGACTGCCTTGAGCTGTGGCTGCAAGGTTGTTGGTGCTTCTAGTGGTAGCCATCCTCAAACTCGGTGGTGGATACACTGGGTTAGGGAGGCTGTCAAGCTGAAGAAGGAGTCATACCAAGCTTTGTTGGCTGGTGGGACTAAGGAGGCAGCTAAGGAGTATCAGAGTGCCAAGCAGTCCGCAGCCTTGGCTGTTGCTGAGACAAAAGCCCAGCTATGGGAGGAATTTGGTGAGACCTTGGACAGAGACTCTTGGTTGGCTTCAATGAGACTCTGGCAAACTATCAAGTGGCTGAAGAGGGGAAAGCAGCACTTTACTAATGTGTCCAGTGAAAGTAGGGTTCTGCTGACCTCAACCAGTGATGTTGTTGGGAGCTGGAAGGAATACTTCTTGGACCTTCTCAATCCCACCATGGATTCCATGGAGGAAGATGAGTGAGGGAAAATTGGGGTTGGTCTGTCCATAACAGTGGCTGAGGTCACCAAGGTAGTCAAAAGGCTCTGCAGCAGCTGGGCTTTGGGGGTGGATGAGATCTGCCCTAATTTCCATAAGGCTCTGGATATTGTGGGGCAGTCTTGGTTGACACAATTTTGCAATGTCACATGGACATCTGGGACAATACCACTGGACCGGCAGATTGGGTGTGGTTCCCCTCTTCAAAAAGGGAGACCAGAAGGCGGGCTCTAATTATAGAGGCATCACTCTCCTTAGCCTCCCTGTTAAGGTCTATTCAGGGGTACTGTAGAAGTGAGTCCGATCATTAGTCGAACCTAAGATCCAGGAGGAACAATGTGGGTTCCGTTCTGGCCGTCGAACATTGGACCAGCTCTTTAACCTCACTAGGGTCCTTGAAAGGTCATGTGGGAGTTAGCCCATCCAGTCTACATGTATTTTGTAGACTTGGAGAAGGCATTTGACCATGTTCCTTGAGGTACACTGCTCTGCAAGTAGGGGATTGGGGCCCATTGCAACGGGCTGTTTAGTCCCTCTACAATTGGTGCGAGAGTTTGGTTTGCATTGCCAGCAGTAAGTCGGACCCCTTCAGCGTGGGAGTTGGACTCCACCATGGTTGCCCGTTTTCACCAATTCCATTCATAACTTTTATGGACAGAATTTCTCGTTGCAGCCAGGGGGCAGAAAAAGTCCAGTTCAGTGGCTTCAGGATTTCATCTCTGCTATTTGTGGATAATGTATTCCCATCATGCTATGATCTTCAGCTTTCACAGAATGTTTTTCAGCCGAGTGTGAAGCAGCTAAAATTATAATCCGCACCTCCAAATCTGAGGCCATGGTCCTCAGTTGGAAAAGTGTGGATTGCTCTCTTCGGGTCGAGGTTGAGGTTCTGCCTCAAGTGGTGGCGTTCGAGTATCTTGGGCTTTTGATCATAAGTGAGGGAAGAATTGAATGGGAGATTGACAGATGGAATTGTGCAGTGTCTGCTGTATTGCAGACTCTGTGCCAGTCCATTGTGGTGAAGAGGGAGGTGAACTGTAAGGCAAAGCTCTCTGTTTACTGGTCAGTCTGAATTCCTATCCTCACCTATGGGTACAAACTCTGGGTAGTGACCGAATGAACAAGACTATGGATACAGGTGATTGAAATGAGCTTCCTCTGCAGGGTAGCTGGACTCTCCCTTAGAGATAGGGTGAGAAGTTCAGTTATCTAGGAGAGACTCCGAATAGATCCACTGCTCCTTTACTTCGAGAGGAGCCAGTTGAGGTAGGTTAGGCATCTGGTAAGGATGCCCCATGCGGGCAATTCCCTAAAGAGGTGCTTTGAACATATCCAACTGGGAGAAGACCTTGGGTAAGACCCAAGATACCGTATTTTCCGTTGTAAAGGTTGCACCGTTGTATAGGTCGCAGTGTCCAATTATTGCCAAAAAATTGGAAAAATCCATAAATAGGTTGCACTCGGTGTATAGGTCGCACCTACGTCACCGCCGACGTAACGCGTCATCC
>JBBPBX010021678.1:21943-33542 GCA_038048925.1 Garcialebias charrua | reverse complement strand
TGAGTGGCTGAAACACAAACGTTCTCTAATTTAACTACCTCAAATACAGTCAAGATTTCTTTTTTTTTTTTTAACATCCCTCTTTCCTCTAACACCATTTCAGCCAAGCTCAGAAAGAAAATACAACGGTGATGTACAAAGTATTTAAAATGAAGCACAAACGCCTGAACAATGGTCATCAAGATAAATGATCAGAAACTGAAAGTTATGCACCATAACTCATGTTCCCTGAAGGAAGGGAACGAGGTACAACATATGCTATGGGAATTGTGCCCCGTGCGATTACCTGAAGGAATACATTCACGCCTTTACGGCAGGGCCGTCAGCGTCGCACCAGAGGCCCCGCCCTCTGGGTACTTAAGCCGCTGACTCCCATCCATCATTCTCCAAAATGCACTTCACCGAGCTTTCAGCATTGAAAAGGGCCAGGTATGTTGCACCTCGTTCCCTTCCTTCAGGGAACATGAGTTATGGTGCATAACTTTCAGTTCCCTTTCAGTCATGTCTCTCGGTGCAACATATGCTATGGGAACGTAATTCAATCACGCCCTTGAAATGCTCAGTAAAATGCATGCTAGTGTGAACGTCTGCCTTCATTCAGCAGGCATGTCAAGGCTGCTTTCTACTGTGTGTTAGAAAGGACAGCCTGAGTGACATCACACGCAGTAACATCCAAACTGTAAGGCTTTGCAAAAGTGTTTATTGAGCTCCAGTTCGCAGCAGCACAAATGTCTGCAACTGGTACACTCTTGAACAGTGGCCAAGCCCCGAGTAGAGTGAGCGTACACTCCAGAGGGGACCTGTTGACCTTTGCTACTGTACGCCCTTTTTATGGCCTCAGTCACCCAATGTGAGAGGTATTGCTTTGATATAGCCTTTCCTGTAGCTGGTGCAGCAAAGCACACAAACAGTTGATTTGTTTTTCTCAATTCGGCTGTTCTCTGCATGTAAGTGCTTAAAGCTCTCACAGGGCAGAGAGCCTTCAGCCTTTCCTGTTCCTGAGTGAGGACAGGAGCAGGTGGAAAAGAAGAGAGATCAAAGTCCAGACTTCTGTGGTTTAAAGTCAAGACCTTGGGGATATATGCGGGATTAGGCCTTAGGGTGACCTTTGACCTGTCAGGGATGAACCTGGTACACATTGGGTGTACAAACAAGGCATGGAGGTCACCCACACGTTTCGCCGAGCAAAGAGCCAGGAGAAAAGCAGTCTTATAAGATAATAAATCTATCTTAATGTTACTCATTGGTTCAAATGGGGGATCACAGAGAGCCCCCAAGACCAGACTAAGATCCCATCCAGGGGTCAAGATCCTGCTGGGGGGTCTCTTTCTTAGCACTTCTTTCATAAATCGTATTATAAGCGGGTGCGCGCCAGGCGTCCTGCTCCCCCAGCCCTCGTGACAGGCTGAAATTGCTGATAGGAACACCTTAATTGTTGAGAAAGAACGACCTTTCTACAGCAAGTCCTGAAGAAATTGAGGAGCTGAGCCAGGTCACATGAATAAGAAATAATATTTCTTTCTGTGCATCAAGCTTCAAAAATACGCCATTTCCGGGCATAAAGAGACTGTGTTGACATAGCTCGTGCATTTTGAATGGTATTTACCACGTTCTCTGGCAGGCCTGATGCCACCAGCTTGTTCCTTTCCACCACCAAGCTGAAATTTGCCACAGTTCTCAGCCTAAGTGGCGAGAATGTTCCTTCTGGTGAAAGTGGAGGGTCCCTGGAGAGGAGCAGGTGGTGGAACCAGCTCTCCCTCAAGGGCCCTAATTCCTGTGGTTCCTTGAAGGTCAATCACGTTAGGGAGAGGACCTTCCTGCAGAAATACCTCCCTACTACTCTGATCGTGGGTGTTTGAGGGCAGAGGCAATCTGCTGTCATTATTAGACAAAAGCGGAACAGAATGTTTGTTTTTCCTCTTTTTGTTAGGGGTCATGGATCGGAGGGGTTGCAAGTTTTGTAAACGAGCAGATCTCCTGATCCCAGCCCATTTCCTGGTTGGGTCTGGTTTACTGGTCTCCGACCTTAGCAGGGCCCTGGAGCCTGACGAACCGCCGGGGGTCTGTGTTTCACCCTGTGGGGGGGACGTCGTTTAAGAGCAGAACTGAGTCAGCACAGTGAGCACGGTCACGTGCTGCAGGATCACTGCTTGAGCATTGCGTGTCATCCATCACGGATAAGGGGACAGCTTCAGCATGAGAATGTGGAGATGGTCCTTTGTGCTGAGCAGACTTTATACTGGTTGGTGACAGAGAATTCAGTCCTCTTCGATTAAAAGGAAGAGGAGTCTGATTCAGCCCTTGTGTGTTTACACACACTGCAGTTTCATCACAATTGCCTTTGTGAACGTGTGAAGCTGGTGTTAGCCTGCGGGCTTCTGCCATGCCCCCCCACCCCGTCCCTTACTGGGAACCGTTGAATAGGTGGCCAGGAAGGTGGGTCGTCATATTCTGTCGGCGCACACCCCTGGAGCGCGGACATGTCACGGGTTTGTTTGGTTTGTGTATTGTCCGCCCCGTGGTTTAAAACTGAGCGGGGGCTGGAACACATGACCCTCCTCACCTGTCTCTGTGAGGAGTGACGGGCCTGCTTGCAGGCACCTCTGGGCCTGTCTATTGCAGACAGAACCGAGGCACCCTGCTGGGGTTTATTGATTAGGCTAACACCCCGTGAGCCGTGAGGGAGGGGGGAGGGGGTGATGGCCCCCTCCCTTTATGTCGGCTGGAAGGACGGAGGGACCTGTTCTGCTGATGTTATTGTGTTTGTTGTCTTTTTTTGTGAGTCAAGAAAACAGAGAGGGGCTGTTTTTTTAGCTTTATTCATGCTTATGTGTAACGACATATTTGACTTTATGTTACTCACAACAGAAAGAACATGATTTGTGTCTAAAACAAAGTCACCAGCTTTTTGTACTGTGTTACAAATAAAGTCTGGACGTGAAAGGATCATTTCCCGTACTACATGGGCGGGTGATCGTGTAAAGTCAAGGAGCGGGCCTGGTTCATCAGGCACGCTTCTGTCTGGTGTCCCGATTTGCAGAGGAAGCCCTGTGTCGGACCACCTGAAATCTGTTTTACTCCAGGCGTGTTCGGTCCGAGGTGGGCCCGACGGTGGTCTTTGCCGGTGCTCTGCCTCGTATGCCGGTCGCTTTTGCGGTGGGGCACGTGTTACTGAGTGGTGTCAAGAGTACACAGGTCTGCCCACAGCTGACTCCCTGGAGGGGGGCGAAGGTTCTCCTGGGGATTTCCACCCGGAGAGCTTCAGCCTGTTTGCGCCTCTGGTCCAGCCTGGTCTGAATTAGATCCAGAGCTTTCCCAAACAATCCCGTCGGTTCTATCGAATGGTGGAGAAAAGGAACTGTTTGTCCCTCCGGGAGGTCAGTTAAGGTCATCCACAGATGGCGTATTGCGATGACCACCTCGGCTATGCCTCTGCCTTGTGCAACAGCTGCTGTTCCCATCATGCGGAGCACAAAGTCTGGAGCACAAAGTCTGTTGCCCTGCGGGCTTCATCCAACACGTCAGCGGCAGCTTGCTTGTCTGTCGTTACCTGGAGCTCCTGCAGTTTTTCAGCCAGGTAGGCTTGCATCATCGCGGACGCGTTGATTGCGCGCGCTGCGAGGCCCTGAGCTCTAGCATTTCTCAAGCAGAGAAGCCGAAGCTCGACAGGCTTTTCTGGGGAGAGTTGATTTTGTCCCGGATGACTTGGGAGCCAGATGAGACGCCAGCGTGTCCTCAATTTGGGGCACATTGGCTATTCCCACATCATCCATCCTGTCCACGTCGAGAAACTGCGAGAGCGGCAGCAGCATGGGAGCTTTGGGCTGAGACCAGGTGCGAGTTAGCTTTGTGAGGGAGTCCGGAAACACGCGCATCCTTTGTCTCGTGGCGGCCTGCTGCTTTGAATAAAAATAATTTCCTGCCAACCTCGTGACCTGTTGACGAGGTGGAGGCTCCGGCCATGGGATCTGCAGCGCGTCCGCTGCTCTGTGACACAAATCGAACAGAGCAGGGATGGAAAAGTCAGTTTTCGGAAGCACGGGCACTGGGGTACGGGAGAGGTCTTCTCCCTGTTCCTCGTATTCGACGTCGGCGTCATCCGCAGAAAATTCACCTGAGGCTGAAATCGAGATCTCGTCCTCATTCATCATGCCTCGAGTGTCGAATTCGACTGTTAAGTCCACCATGGGAGCCAGCACATCTGGGCTGTTGCCCCATTCGACTCGTGTGCTGTCATCCAAAGCCATGTTCTCGAGCTCCGGCATGGGAGTGAGGGGCTCAGTGGTGTCCGGGTCTGCTGGCGCCGCAGTAGCACCCATGTTCTTGGCGACAAAGTCTGCCCGGTACCTCCTCACCGCCTCCAGCATCTGGCTGCAGTGTGGGCAAGAGTCGGGCACGTCCAGCGCCATTTTCGCATGCAACATCCCCAAGCAGACGGGACAGGCCTCGTGGGTGTCCGTCGCTGAGAGGGAAAAACCGCAGCCGCTGGGGCAGGCGCGTGAGGTTGGGCTCGCTGTCCTGCTGGTCTTTTTCGGAAGTCTTGTGTTTCGCTTTCCTTTCTCCGGAGGCATGTCCGAGATAAGACGAGCGAGTCCTTCCAAAATCTTTTTTTTTTTTTTGAGACGTCTCCTCCGTCGTCTAATTCTCTGTACGCCCTGTGTAGGGAGCAAGCTCACCTCTGGTCAAGCGATGAAGCAACAGAGAAGTCCCGCGAAGAGAGAAAGTTCAGGTTTAAGCGAGGTGAAGGGCAATAAGAGAATGATGGATGGGCGTCAACGGCTTAAGTACCCAGAGGGCGGGGCCTCTGGCGCGACGCTGATGCCCCTGCCGTAAAGGCGTGAATGTATTCCTTCAGGTAATCGTGCGGAGGCACAATTCCCATAGCATATATTGCTGGGTTTCAGATGACGTAGCAGTGACGTCACAGAATGCAGATGCGGGGCAAGAAGTAAACGCAGCCGTTTCCTTCTGTTGCTGATTCAGCATCAACATGCCTAAATTCTGTGCCGTTTACGGTTGTTGCAACCGCTCTAATCGAGAGATAGATAAAAGTTATTTTCGTGTTCCGAAAGTAGTATGCTACAAGGGGATTAATTTAAAAAAACTTACAGAAAAAAGACGACAAACGTGGATTACAACCTACGGCTAAAAACAGGAGGTGCAGAAACTGACGAGAGTCTGCAGCGACCACTTTGTTACAGGTAAGGGTCGTATCGTTTAAATCATATTTTCAGATATTTTATTGGACAGTAACTAGAAAGACAGGTAAGATATGTTATGCCCTAGCTTGTGTAGTGGTTCAACACTTGGTTGTTCCCAGAAAAAATCCGATTAGAATGCTAATGTTGTTAGCGGTTAGCTTAGTGCTAGGAAAGGCATTTACGTGTTTTACTTTAAAGTGGTGTCTTATATTTAGGTTGTCCGAGTGCAGCAGGTGATGTACATTCCCAAGACTGGGCCCCCACTGTTAACCTGGGGTACCAAAGAAGTAACGAGTGGCCACAAACAGAAGCATCCCTCCGGCGCAGGGAAAGAGCTAAGGCCTGGAAGCTTCTCTGCACTGAGGAGGCCAACAGTCTGGAAGATGAGCTCTGTGAAGAAAGCTTACCAGCCCCTGAAAACGAACGATTCAAAGGTAAAATAATAATAAATAAAAATACTATTTATTTATTTATAGAATTTCTGAACGTAATTTTTAATAATTAAATATTTGCAGATGCAGAATGCCAGACGGATCTAAGCATGGTTGACCTCACAAAGCTGGAGGATGCAGTGAAAGGCTACACAACTGAGATCTGCGACCTTAAGGAAAAAGTCTCAGTGACTAAATTTACTCCTGAAACCTTCCAGAACAACGATAAAACAAAGTTTTATACGGGACTGCCCAACTTTTTAGTTTTGATGCAAATTTTTCAGCTCTGTGAACCTTATACATCAGCATGTCATCACTGTCAGCACTCTCCAAATTTGAGCAATTTATTATGATACTTATGCATCTCAGATTACATCTGCAGCTTCAAGACCTTGCCTATAGATTTAATGTGTCAAAAGCCACTGTGTCTCGAATTTGTTTTAGAACGATTCATGTTCTCCATGAAAGATTACAATTCTTAATAGTGGCCTGAGCGACAAGTAATTCAATCAACTATATTTATATAAATATTTTAAGTTTAAATGATTATACATGTATTTATCATTTAAAGTAAATCAAAAGTAAATTAAATCACTAATACTGTTACAGACCATATTTGTACATGTTAATTGTTCATGAAGACAAAAAAAAAATTTACCCAATAAGGTTGAATATTTTTAATTTATTCAATGAACTCCATAACCAATCTTTGTGAATATTGGTCAGTTAAAATGACATGAGTTTTGCTATTGAAATAAAAACATTTTTCTGAAGTAGACTCATTTTGCAACATTTGTGACATATGACATTTGTATGTGCTGTTATTTAACATATTAGAACACCTTTGAAATTCACAAGCTAATCTCATATTGATTTAAATATATCATTTGATTTAACATACTTAACTTTTCAATTAAGATTATTGTAAATAAAAAACAGCTGTCATGACATGTAACAACATCACATGACCCTTCTGCAGAGTGCTTGCTACAGGTGTAGCTGAAACATGTTATGGTAGTGACAAATGTTTTTGGGGAAAAAAAGAGCAACTGTTTAAATTTGTATAAACTTTTCAAACTCCTTTCATCAACTACTCCAAATAACATTCTTGATTCTTAGATTGGTTAGTCACGTGTGGATTTCTGTCCCAGGATTTCAGGTAGGATGCAATGTGTAAAATAGTGCTGAATTTTGGGAACTGCTGTTTCCCACAGCTGGTCATCTGGCAGAATTCTTTCCACATAAATATCATTTTCACTCCATACTACAAAATCACAATATTGTACATCCACAATGTGAATCTGATCCTGGAGCTGATGGTAATAAGGATGGTTCCTATCCAGTTGTACAGAATCTCCAACCTTGACGAGACGACGAGACAAAAACCAGGCTGTCCAGCACACATCCTCAGACCGACTTCATGCTGTTTGCTCTGTGGGCACTGAAGGACAAGACAATGAAACTTAGACATAAAAAATAAATACGGTAGTCTCCAAAACATTTCAATATGATACGTTTTTAAAGATTGTGTTTCACTCATTTCACTATCCAACACCAATGTTAGAAAATGAGACTATATTTATGTCTCTGTCAACCAGGTGTGTTCCACAGGTAAGAATGTATTAATCTGGACTAAGTTTTAAAAGGTGATGGAAAGGTCACACATTTTTTAACTGGAAACAAGGCAACATCCCACAAACTGCAAGACCATCCCCAAAACTACGGCTACATGCTGTGAAATATGCAAACAACAAAGATTTGAGTAAAAAATTATAGTTGTAACATTCATACTGTGAGGTGCGCAAAGTCTGCAGTGCAGTACCCTAATGCATGCTCAATAATCCAGGTAGAAAAATCTAAAAAAGCTAAGTCTGCAGTGCAGTAGTCCAAACCTTTTGAGAAATAAATTTTACCTTGATTTCACACACCCTGGCTCCATGACAGTCACATGAAACGACTCCATCTGGTGAGGCTCCCATGTATGGCCACCTTGAGTTTAACCAGCTAGTATCTGAAGTTACAAAGAAGATACGATCACCTTGATGATACTGTATTATCAAAACAAAAAAAATCATAATATTTTCAGTACATTAACTTACCTTTTTAATGGAGTTACTGTAGATCTCTGACCTACAGTGTAGAAATGCATATGACTCAACGTTAACACATACAACTCCAGCACGAATTTGGCTTTACAGAAGCTAAATATATTATTTTTAAGTAGATCCACGCACATAGAAATAACAGGGGGCTAACTAAACTTGTTGTTAGCATTAGCGATAGCGTAGTTAGCATAGGCTAATTACTAAATAAATAATACATCTCACTACTCACCCGGGCAGAAACAAGTCGACAACCATTTAAAGCTTCTTTTGATCCTAAATGGTTAACCCAAAACTCGTCCTCGCCAGTTTATTTAGGGCTTTGGCATACTTGCTGTAATCCATTCTGCTGTGTTTTGAACTGAGGAAAATCACTTCCTGCCCCGCATCTGAATTTCGCGCCACTTCCGGGTCACGTGATTGCAACCCAGCAATTGCACCGAGAGACATGACTGAAAGGCAACATCACCCTGAAATGTCATCTTATGTCTCGTGTATTTCTGATCACATGTGCATTTGATGTGAAAGCAGCTAGAAAGTTGCAGCATTTCTGCATTTTATTATATTTCTTTTCATGTTTGCAGGAGGATTTGGAAGAAATATGGACAGAATTGTCACAAGGGAATTTCCCAACTGTACTAATGTCTAAGACACGAGCTCTGTTACCGAGTAAGTACTGATTTGTCGTGTTTCAAACGTGCTGAAATAGTTTGCTTTGTTGGAGTGGTTTTCTAAATTTTTATGCCATGCTGATAACTACCATTGTTCAAAGTCCTTATTAATTCACGTGGACTGACGAAATGTACAGTGGGATAAATCCACTGATGACCTGCAGAGACAATGTGCCATATAAAAAAGTTTTGAACACTGACATACTCCACATTTGAAATCATTTAACTTCTTTTACGTACAGATAGTAAACTGTAAAATAAAATATGTCTAATAGATGAGCAAAATGTAATGAATGTATGGGTCAGTACAACAAGAATGTGAATATTATCTCTTATTTAATAAACTATGTTTGAAGAGTGATAATATGACACAGGGCTTTAAAAATAATTTTGTTTTTCTTACAGGACCCGTTGATATTTTACCCTCATTTTAGCACACAAATTGAGTTTGTCTATAAAATCAGCCCTGTGCAATCCTTTTTCATTTGGGTTATCTAAAGATTTATGTCTCCTTTTGGTACACTCTGAGCTACATCACAAGCCCCTCCATGACACACTATTAATAATTTGTATGTTATGAGGAAAAAAAAGTACATTTTGGTGTCCTGGAGCTAATACTCAGTTTTTTTTAATTTTCAATAAAATATGTGTTTGGTTTAGAGACATGATTCAAATGTATAAAAGTGTTGAAATCTGACTGTTGTAGATGCTTAAAGAAGAGGGATATGTTACAGTTTTATTCTGTAAGATACTACGAAGCTTTCAATGACTGTTTCTTTGAGGATAAAAGTCTGGTTATATGAATGTTGATAATATGTACATACAAAAAGAAGAGATACTGTACATTTCATCCAACTTTGTTGTATAAAGTCACTGAGCAGGCAGTCTTGTGTTTCCATCACCTTCAGTCCTGACAAGCTGTAAGACTTTCCTATTTTTATTTTACAATAGCATGCCCTAATTATCTGTGATCAAAGACTATATTGGGGTGTGTGACTACTGTACACATATATTTATGGTGATTTTAAAGTTTTCTTGACACATTAAACAAATAATTAAACACATTGTTCAATGGTCTAGTTGTGCAGTCGCTCAAGAGTTATGCATGATCTGATCAAAAGTATTGTACCTTCTTGTCAATTATCTTGTTTTACATCATCTTTCTTACTGTGAGCAAGTTACCATTCTGGAATTGTTCAAAATAAATGTATTTTTCTATGATTTTTAAAATATATATATTTTTTACTGTGCATGCCTCCTTTCAAAATGTGTTTTATTGTACGTGTTTGTGCTGTCGTGACATAAACCTGCAAAAAAAAACAAATTGGTTCAAGGAGCTGTGTTCTTCCAGTTCTGCCCTGGTCTTATCTGAAGCACAGGTAGGAGTCATCAGGCTCAACGCACCACTCTTAATGATCTCATACACTCTAAAGTCAGCTTTAATGGGCGGAGGTGTGATAACAGCCACGTGAAGATTCCCATCTGACATTTAGACGGAGCTTCCTTTTACCTCTATCGCTCAGGTTGCCTGTTACTAGCGCTTTCTGTTTAATGGGAACAATTACAGAGGCTGGGACGACAATGAGAAACATGATTTGCTGAAGGTAAAACTGCAGGCCTCTGCTTGCTGATGTAGATGAAACGCACGGTGACAGATCGGAGGGCAAAACCTCACACTCCGAAGCTGCAGCCCACCGTCCCCCGTCCTCTGCTCTGCATTATATTTGCCACTTCAACGACTCTCCATCACGCACCGATCTCCATCGCTCAAGCAGCCATCGGCGCCCCGAGAGTCTTGTTCTCGCCTCTGCTCTCAGTCTGAATTAACACCAAGGCCTTTCTCTAACCGCCGTGGGATGTTCGGCGTGGCACAATCAAATTGAACGGTGACAATCACTAATGGATGATTCGCTGCAGCCAGACACTGTAACGCAGCACTCAATGAAAGGAAACATGCTCATCAATTTCACACGGCGGCTAACACAATATTGCTGTGGGTTATTGTTGTGGGACATTTTTCATTCAAGGTGCTACCCAGACAAGGAAAATCTTCTTTGTTGGTTGTGTCTGTGTGTGTGTGTGGGTGAGTGAGTGTGTGTGTGTGTTGATTTCCTGGAGAGGGGATAATTAATTTGTTGCACAGTGGTAGAGCCAAGGAACTAGCCAATTAGAATCACTCCAGGATACTCTGAGCTTTTCATTTTCCTCCCACTCGGCCCCTTTATAACAAGCAAATGGCTGCAGTGAAACTTTGGGCATGCTAAGCAACACTTATAAAGAAAGGCAGAACACAAAAAATACTAATCTGACAAAAATAAGGGTGTCTTACAAGTCAAAATCACACGTTTCAGGCAGTGCAGGTGAAGTCATGTGGGATAAAAACCGACTAACAGGGAATAGTGTGATTTAAGCAGCAATAATAAACAGTGTGCGCTACTGGGAATGGATTGAACAAGCCGCCACGTTGCATTGCTGTTGTGTTTCTGCTTTAATCTGCACTCATGGTTACCTCTGCAAGGTCAAATGAAGAACACTGTAACAACCCACTGAATAATCACCTCACTTGTAATGGATGAGGTGCTCTAGCCTCTGAAGAAACAGAAAATACTGTAATTCACATGTCTGATTTATATTGTAGAGTGAAAGAGGAAACAAACAAAAAACATCATGCAAATATGTTCACAACAGTATTCACAGGATAATAAGTAAAGAAAACATATTAAAGTAAATCAGATTTTTTTTAAAAGAGAGATCTTCTGATGATTGCGTGTCAAGTTCTTCCGAGTCTGAGTTTATTTATGTGTCTGGCTCAATCAGAGGGTTGCAAGGAAGAGGTATGGAGAAGCCTCTAGTCAATTTGTCTTCCTGACGTATGATGCTGACAACACTTAAAAAGAAAAGTTTGATGAAGAAGAACTTCGGTACATATCCCAAAGAGACAGCAGCTGACCAGAGCCGTGTGCGTAGGCTGAGCCCCGTTGACAGCAGATACGTCTTCTCTATCTCCGTGTCCCTCGCAGCCAAGATGAACAAATCTGCAGCTTTTTTGTCCACCGAGTCCTTGGGGGCAAACCTGGGACTGACTGCAAGCTCCTCTGCATCCGTGGAAAACAATAAAATAAATAAAGATCTGCCAACATGTTGGGGGAAACGGTCAAGATTAAATACAAAATAAAGGTTTGGGGTTCAACCAA
>JBBPBX010021677.1:0-33459 GCA_038048925.1 Garcialebias charrua | reverse complement strand
TTTATAGCACAAGGCCCCTCCGAGCCCAGCCGGCTCAAATGGTCAAATCTGTTGGATTAAAAAATCATTTCGCCAGTTGCCCTCTTCAAAATGGCGGTTAGCGTGTTAGCATTAACGTCCGCTAGCATTGGTACTACATAAGTGCTTTTGAAATTGTGGACCTAAATAAATCAATAAGTGCTTTAGAAATAGCGGAACTAATTTTTGGATTAGCGCTGCCCAGCACTGATAAATATAAATAAATTTAAATCAAATACTGTCAAAATAACATATAGCTGATCATCAGGGTGTGTGTGTATGTTTGTTTTGTGTTCATGCAGTCCAAATTTCTTTTTAAATGTAATGATTGACGTATAAACTACTGTTTTTATATTTATTTATATATAGTGAACAACCATGCAATGTACAACAGAATGAAGGGTGTTTTTCAGAACGTATGTTTGAATAAACTTCTAAAATAAACCAGATAATTTAAAAAGGACTCATGTTTTTAGACTATAAATTAATGTTGAATGATTATTAGATAAATTAATACTGTATTACCGTTTCAGTCCTCTGTAAAAGAGTTATCACGATAGCGTTGCTGACACCTGCTGCTCACTTCTTGAATGTGAAACCTCTCGTTAAAAAAGCTGCAACAGGCACAAAATAAACACTGCTGTTTCTTGTTGATCACTAAAATAACTTCTGCTTCACGAACTGAAGACAAATCGCTAAAATATCAACTTTTAAATTGCTAAATTCGTCTGATAAGTCTGCATTCTCTGCAATTGTTTCTCAATGCGCGTTGGAGCAGGCATCTGGATCTGACGTCACAGTCACATGACCGGAAAAACCCGGATTTACCGTGTAAAAAAACTGCGCTAATTTTAAACTATTTTTGAGAGGAATTTTCATTCATTTAACATTGTTTTAGCAAAAACGATCATAGTTCAATCTTAAAATATATATATATGTTGTGCCATTTTATGGAAAGTTCAAAGATGATGTCAGGGGAGCTTTAAAGTTCTTGAACGTCGCTACAACATCCATCATGTCAACACGTCAGCCAAAAAGTTCAGCACTTTATGAAAAAGTTAAAACTGATGTTGTCAACAAGCCCTGGAGCTGATTAAAGCCCTGATGATGATGATGATGATGATGATGATGATGATGATGATGATGATGATGATGATGATGATGATGATGTTTATGTTTATTAAATTTGTTCATTTTTTTCAAAAGAAACAATACAAGACAATCCCATAAATGATAACGTACAAAATATAAAAAAATGAAAGGTAGCAGAAAGAAGAATAAATCTTATTATATCTGCCCCTTTTTTCCAACAATCAGATTAAACAATAATAATCTTCCACCAACAGTACAAAATGACTAACTCTTTCTAATTTTCTAACTAATACAATACACAATACATCATTTCATATATATATTTTTAACAAATTCATTTTGATCATTTTCTTAAATGTAAACATTGACTTGGCATTTTTAACTACATTCTCCAAGCCATTCCATAATCTAATTCCATACCATACCATACCAACTTTATTTCTAAAGCACTTTATAAAACCGTGAGACCAAAGTGCTGTACACAAACATAAAATACAGTACAAAAATAAAATACAGTACAAAATTAAAAAGGTCAGATAAAAGACTAGCATTAAAATAGTAAAGTTTCACACAATAAAACAAAATCAAACATCTCGGATCGCGTCAAAAGCCAAAGAGAAAAGATGAGTTTTAAGAAGAGACTTAAAAACTACAATGGACGAGGCTTGTCTTATGTCACTCGGAAGGTCATTCCAGAGTTTAGGGGCAATCACTGAAAAAGCACGGTCACCTCTGAGCTTAAGTCTAGTTTTTGGAATCCTCAGAAGCTGCTGGTCAGCAGATCTGAGAGAACGGGAGGGAGTGTAAGATTGTAGTAGCTCAGTCAAATATGAAGGAGATCGGCCATTCAGAGCCTTAAAAGCGAACAAAAGTATCTTAAAATGAATCCTATAATACACTGGTAACCAATGTAAAGAGGCCAAAACAGGAGAAATACTATCAAATTTCCGTGTCCCTGTTAGAAGTCGGGCGGCAGCATTTTGAACTCTTTGCAGCTGTGAAATGCAAGAATCACTTAAGCCAGCATAAAGAGCATTACAATAATCCAGCCGAGTGGTTACAAAAGCATGGATTGCTGTTTCAAAATGTTGCCTTGAAAGAATTGGTTTCACTTTTGCTAACTGCCTTAAGTGAAAAAAGCTAGATCTCACAACTGTTCTGATGTGAGAATCCAGCCTTAGATCTGCATCTATTTTTACTCCCAGATTCGTAACAACTGGCTTTATGTAACGAGTCAGTAGGCAGTCAACAGGCAAAGACTTCCCATAGGAACTCCCAAAAATCACTACCTCTGTCTTGTCTTCATTTCTAGTTCTTCATCACTTCTTGGTCTGCTGCCCTCATACATCTCCTCCTACATGTCTTTGCGTGAGTGCAGCTACAGCGTGCGCTCTCAGGACATGATTACCTGCAGTGTTCCGTCAGTGAGGACTGAACTTGGAAAAAGGGCCTTCTCCTATTCTGCTCCTGCTTCATGGAATATCTTACAAAAAGATCTGAAGCTCTCGACCTTGACTTCTCTAAATGGTTTTCAGAATCTGTTGGAATCCTGGCAAAAACCAATGCAGATTTGTTCCTGTCTTTGATTTTATACGTCTACCTTATAATGTTTTGCTAGTTTTTTGATACTTTGTTAAAAAAAAAAAAAAAAAAATCTTTTGTTTTTTTCTCTCTTTTTGTTTTCTATTGTTTATTGTTTGTTTGTTTATTGTTTAATGAAATTCTATCACTGCTGTTCATTGTTCTTTAGTTTTAGCAGGTCGCTTTCGTAAATGAGCCCATGAGGTTCAAAAGATTTACCTGACTAAATAAAGGTTGAATGAAAATTTAGTTTCAGGAAATTTAGAGACATCCAAGTCTTCAAATCTTCCAAACATAGAAGCAAAGACTGGAGAGAAGTGTGGTCTGCTTTCTTTACCGGTAGATAAATCTGTGTATCATCTGCGTAGCAATGGAAGGCAATCCCGTGTTTTCGAAGGACGGAGCCAAGAGGAAGAAGATACAACAGGAAAAGAACAGGGCCCAAAATTGAGCCCTGTGGAACACCATATGAAAGAGGAGCAGATGAGGACCTATGGCCATCAAGAGAGACACAAAATGTACGATTTGTCAGGTAGGATTTAAACCAGTTTAGGGCTGTATGGCCAATGCCCACGCACTGTTCTAAGCGTGTAAATAAAATATTGTGATCAACAGTGTCAAAAGCAGCCGAAAGATCCAGCAAAACCAAAATAACATAGTCACCAGAATCTGTTGAAAGGAATATATCATTAAAAACCTTTAAAAGTGCTGACTCTGTACTATGAAATGATTTAAAACCAGATTGAAAGACCTCTAAAATGTTATGCTCAACAAGATAAGCCATTAGTTGATCATAGACTACCTTCTCAAGAATCTTAGAAACAAAAGGCAATTTAGAGATAGGTCTATAATTTCCCAGGATATCGGGATCCAAATTTGGTTTCTTAATCAAAGGCTGGACAACTGCATGTTTTAGGTTTCCAGGGACAACACCTGAAGACAAACTACTAATTACAAGGGCAAGAACCAAAAGGCCTATAGTAGAAAAGACCTCATTAAACAGACGAGGTGGAATAGCATCATCCAGGGAACCGGTAGGTTTTAGATGACTAACCACCTCCTGTAAGGATTCTAAAGTGACATAATCAAAACACTGAAAAACACCAGTGCAAGACACATAGTCGGAGGGGTCATTTACAGAGGGCATGATCTGAGCCCTAATCAAAGTGACCTTATCAACAAAAAACTGTAAAAACCTTTCACATAGTGTAGGGCAAGACTCCACAAGATCACGGCGTGAAGGATTCAGAACAGAATCAATGATTTTAAAGAAAACAACAGATTTTTGATTCCTGGACACAATCTGATTGATTAGATATTGTCTCTTGGCATCTTTCACAGTTTTCTGATAACAGCGCCAACAATCCTTCAGTATTTGAAGCGATACCTGCAGATTATCCTTCTTCCATTCCGTTCAGCCTTACGACAGTTTTTCCTGGCAGCTCGAGTATCCACATTCAACCACGGTTCATATTTAGGTTTTACAGTTCGTAATTTCAATGGTGCCACCAAATCCAGAGTTGTTTTGCAGGTGGAGTATAACCAGTTGCTGATATCATCAGCATTGTCCATCATGGTTTCAGGGATTTTCGAATTCATATTAAAAACAGAAGAAAACCCAACAGCAGTAGAAGGTTTAAGAACACGACAAAGCTTTGCTGCAGTGCTTGATTTAACCTTAGTAATAGGCTGCTTTATATTAAATAAAACTGGCATATGATCTGAAAATAAAGGGTCACCAACCACCAAATCAAAAACCAACAAACCATACGTCAAAACCAGATCCAGAGTGTGACCATGCTCATGAGTAGCACAGGTCACAAATTGCACAAAATTAAAGGAATCAATAACATTTAAAAACGACTGAGCCATGGGTGAAGAAGGACAACAAACATGAATATTAAAATCACCAGCAATTAGAATCCTATCATAATGCAGCATGATGTTGGCCAGAAAATCAGAAAATTCAATTATGAAAATTTTGTTATACTTTGGCTGCCGGTAGACCACCACACATAACACAGTATGAGAACCACCAAGTTCAAAAAGACTAAGCTCAAAACTACAAAAACGGGTCGGAGTCAACTTTTTACAAGAGAAACAGTTTTTAAAGATCGTCACTATTCCTCCTCCTCGTCCCATCATTCTTGGAAAATTAAAATAGCAACAGTTTTGTGGTAGGAGTTCATTAAAAACGCTGGACTCACCCAAGTCACTTGTCCATGATTCCGTTATGAATAAAAAATCCAGGCTTTGAGAGGTAAAGAAATCCTTAATAATGAAGGTCTTGTTTGCAAGCGACCTAGCATTCGCCAGACCAATCCTGGCAGAAATCAGCGGATCTCCAACTTCAGTCGGCAGCTGAGAGTCCCGACGAAGAAGCTGCATGTTTTGAAGATTCACGCCACGTCTACAGGGCCGGGGAGTGCAGGGAGGCCGAGGCGGAAACAATCCATCATGGCCTCCACTAACAGGTACCAAACAGGCTTCCGTAGGATCCAGCATGCGCAGTGGGAAAAACAAGCGTGGCAACAGCCCACGTACGTTAACTGATCCAGGAGAACAGCGTCTCGAAACAGCCTTTAAACGTACCAACCAGCCACTGCGTCTACCACGGCGGCGGGCACGCTTCTGTTGAAAAGGTAGAGACCAGAAGCGACACAGGAAGGCCGGCACACCCGACAGGAAAGGCAAAGGTTTGTCACCGGCATAATTCTTCGATGACATAATTCCAGACTAAGCTCCAATGTCCAGTAAACTTTGGCGATCGTACACAAACCGAGCGTTTGTATTTGTGATAAGATTTTAAACAAACAGGACATAAAACAGGAAGAGCATCAGACGGCATGCCTCAAACACTGGCGCCATCTACCGGTAGCGCCATCTTGGATTGCCACATCACCAAGTCCAAATTCCCTGGATTGAGGTACAACGTCCCTTCAAACTAGTTCTGAATTATGGTTTTACAAACATCTCTGTTACCTTAAGGTTATAACAACTTTGTCTTTTAACAAAATACATTTGGATATTTAAAGGTAATGTGTTATTCTGAGCCCTATTGAATTAAGAGTTTTTATTAATGCTTTTCTGACTAAATGTTTATCAATTTTTATGTTAAGAGTTCATGCTTAATGCAACACTAAACATTTTAGTTTAGTGTCAAGATGTTTCATTAAAGCTCCCTTGACATCATCTTTGAACTTTCCATAAAATGGCACAACATATATATATTTTAAGATTGAACTTTGATCGTTTTTGCTAAAACAATGTTAAATGAATGAAAATTCCTCTCAAAAATAGTTTAAAATTAGCGCGTTTTTTTACACGGTAAATCCGGGTTTTTCCGGTCACGTGATCGTGACGTCAGCTCCAGATGCCTGCTCCAACGCGCACATTGAATACAATGGAGAAAGATACAAACGCATCCGTCGAATTTAGCCATTTAAAACTTTAGATTTTAGCGATCTGTCTTCAGTGAAGCCAAAGTTATTTTGAGTGATCAAAAAGAATGTTCAGATGAGAGTGAAGTCAGACTTCTTTACAAAGACACACACACACCCAAAACATGCACGAACACATTTAGAGGTATAAATTGAGAGGTGCTCGGATGAACAATTTGAGAGTCTGCTGCGAGTCCTGATCAGATGTCGAGCTATATGATGTATATTTCACGCCAAACTGTGACGGCTCTCCCAGTTGTGTCAAAGGTGAGGAATAATGAGTTACATCAATGCTTTGAGTTTGTATGTGCAGTTAGTACTGTGGCGAGATTTAAATGACACGTTTATCTTAGCAAGAAGACTGTTTGACTTTTATGTTTATTGTATATCTGAGATGTACAACTGTTTGTGTTGTCTTTTTACTTTTTCCTCTGTAACATACTTCTTTAATAAATATTCATTATTTTAATTAAGTATGATGTGTATGAACTTTTTCCAAACAGCCGTGCCTATCCTAAAACGAACCTGATTTAAAAGATGATAAAACATTAACCATTTCGGGTTGATCTGAAATTTCATAGAACATTTTTGGCGTCACTTGCACAGGATTAATACGGAATGCACACCGTGCTGTTTGGAAAAAAAAAGAGGAAAAGTGTGAAACTGTGTTCTTGGAAGCAGGTGTGATTCCCTTGTTGTTTTGGAAAGCGGATGGATTTCCCGCTGTTGAGAGCTGATAAGCGGGGTGATTCCCTATCAGCAATTTATGTCCTGTCTTACAAGCGGTTTTTGGGGGACGCCTTAAAAGCTGCTGATCGATTCTTTAAGTGCTGAGGAAAATCAGAAGATACACAGGAATTGTTTATGTATAGCTTGCCGTGCACGCAGCTAGAATGGTAACAGAAGTATTTTACCAGGGTTAAAAGAAAGAAAAATAACCCTTGTTGTCTGTCTGAAAAGTAACAGAAGTATTTTACTTGTTGATCAGCTGTGAGTTTTGCCTCATTAAGCCCTGAAAAAGTTAGGTGATTTATTTTCAGAGTCAGAGAGTCAGAGAGTCTTTATTGTCATTTGCACCGCATGTGGTACATGTGATGAAAACGAGATTATGTACACGGGGTCCCAGTTACATCCAACAACAAATGCAAGAGAAAAACAGTAATAACATCTAGAATTAACTAAGAGAAACATCAACTAGTAATACACTAAGCCCTAATGTAGTGGAAAAACATCATTATAAACAGCAGCACGAACATGAGTCTGTATGAGCAGATGGTCACAGATGAACACAGCAACAAGAAAACAGATCAGCATCAGCATGATGTGATATTTTGCAGTGTTTATTCTCATTATTTATTTATTCATGAGTCTAACAGCCTCAGGGTAGAAGCTGTTCCTCAGTCTAGTGGTTCTACATTTGATGCTCCTCAACCTCCGTCCTGAGGGGAGTGGGGCAAAGAGTGAGTGTGCTGGGTGAGTGAGGTCTTTCATGATGCAGGTGGCTCTTTTCCTGCATCTGGAGGTGTAAATGTCTGTGATGGTGGGGAGACTGACTCCAACAGACTTCTGTGCAGCCTTCACCACTCTCTGTAGAGCTTTCCTCTCTGCAACTGTGCAGCCTCCATGCCACACGTTGATGCTGGAGCACAGGATGCTCTCCACTGCACACCTGTAGAAGGAGGTGAGGACTGGGCTGCTCAGACCAGCTCGTCTCAGCCGTCTGAGGAAGTAGAGTCTCTGATGACCTTTCTTGATCAGGCTGGTGGTGTTGTTGCTCCAGCTGAGGTTATCATTCAAGTGTACACCCAAGTATTTGTAGCTGGAGACCACTTCCACTGCTGATCCACCTATGTTCAGTGGGGTGTGGGTGTGTTTGTTCCTTCTGAAGTCCACAATCATCTCCTTTGTCTTCTTCACATTCATGTGAAGATTATTCTCTTTGCACCAGCTCTCCAGGTGTTCCACCTCCTGTCTGTAGCTGGACTCATCATTGTTTGTGATGCATCCCACCACCGCTGTATCATCTGCAAACTTAACAATATGACAGCCTGGATGTGTGGCTGTACAATCATATGTGAGCAGAGTGAACAGAAGAGGGCTCAGCACACATCCTTGGGGAGAGCCAGTGCTGAGGGTTATGGTGGAGGAGGAGAAGTTGTGGATCTTCACGGACTGTGGTCTGTTTGTTAAGAAGTCTAGTACCCAGTTACACATGGAGGGGCTTAGTCCAAGTGTGGATAGTTTGTCTATCAGAGTTTGGGGGATCATGGTGTTGAAGGCAGATGTGAAGTCCACAAAGAGCATGCGCACGTATGAGTCCTTCTGATCCAGGTGAGTGAGAGCAGTGTGGACCAAAGAGGAGATGGCGTCCTCTGTTGATCGGTTCTCGCGGTATGCATATTGATGAGGGTCCTCGTTGATGTTGACGGTTGTCTTGATGTGGGACATGACCAGTTTCTCAAAACATTTAGCGACTATCGGGGTGAGGGCCACCGGTCTATAGTCATTCAGACCAGTCACTGTGGAGCTCTTTGGAACTGGGATGATGGTGGCGGTCTTCAGGCAGGTGGGAACTGACTCCAGTGCAAGTGAGGTGGTGAAGATGTCAGCCAGCACCTCACAGAGCTGGTCCGCACATTCCTTCAGAACTTTCCCTGGGATGTTGTCTGGTCCGGTTGCTTTATGAGGGTTGATCCTTCTGAGACTGCCTCTCACTTCTGCTGCGGTCACTCTGAGATGCTCTTCATCTGGTGATGAGGTGAGTCTGGTGCTAGCTGGTCTGTTTGGATCTTCAAAACGTGCATAAAACTTATTGAGGGCATCAGGCAGAGATGGGTCCCTGGGGCATTGTTTGCTCTTGCCTTTGTAATCTGTTATGCATTTAATACCCTTCCACATGCTCCGTGGGTCTTGTGAGGTGAACTGTCCCTCTATCCTCTGTGCATACGTGGCCTTGGCCTTCTTAATGCCATCAACCAGTTCTTTCCTGCTCTTTCTCAGCTCCTCTGTATCTCCGGACTTGAATGCAGTGTCCCTGGCTGCTAGCAGGGTGCGGACTTCCTTATTTAACCAGGGTTTTTCGTTGGGGTAACATTTAACATATTTTTTTATGGATACATTTTCAGAGCATGTGCTGATGTAACCCAGGACTGAGGAAGCATAAAGTTCCAGATCCACTGAGCTCCCATCAGTAGCTGCCTCCCTGAAGACAGACCAGTTTGTATTCTCAAAACAGTCTCTCAGCATGGAGGTGCTACCTTGCAGCCAAACTCTTATCTCCCTTTGTTCCGGCTTGGAGCGTCTCAGCGGGGGAAGCTGTCTTGGGACCAGGATCAAAGCGTAGTGATCGGAAGCCCCAAGCGGTGGGCGTGGCTTTGCCGTGTACGCCCCCTTTACATTCGTGTAGACTTGGTCAAGCGTTTTATTTCCTCTTGTTGCTGTGAAAACGTGCTGATTGAAGGTTGGGAGGGAGACTTGTAGGTCCACGTGATTGAAGTCACCACAAACATTGAAGAGCCCCTCAGGATATTTACATAGGATATTTTTTATTTTGATAGCTTTATCAGTTGAAGTTAAAAAGACTGGTGATTTATTATTTGAGAGCTCAGTTGAAGTGAAGGAAAGAAAAAGGAGTTATTGTTTAAAGATCAGAGGTGCATGTGTACACCTAAGAAAAAGAGAGAAAGAGGTTGTTGCAGCTTGAAGGAAAGCATATGTTTGGAGCAAGAAGTCGTAGGACATGCAAGTGTGTTTTGGGTGCTGAGTTAGGTTAGCCGGAGTGAGGAACGCATGAGGACAGTGATTAAACTGAAAAGAGGAACAGAGAGGTGCATGTGTGCACCTAGGAGAAATGGAAAAAGAGTGTGTGCGAGTTTTTTGTCAATGAGGTTAAAGCTGTCAGCAGAGACAGAAATATTTGGGGAGACAAGAATAATAAGTGTGTGTCTCATCCGTTATGAGTCTGAAAAAGGAAGAAGAAAAAAATGTGAGTGTGTTTGGTTGCTGAATTTATCAGCTGGAGTGTTAAAAAGACAGCAGAGGAGATCATGAGGAGGTGTGTGCAACCTGAGAAGAGCGGAGCTGCTCAGGCTGTGTCAGACCGAGACTCCTTCAAGAAGAATGAGGTCATTAGGGTCAGAACAGTGAAGCAAAGAAAGAGAGGAAAAAAGATCAGGTGAAGGAACGGAGGTCAGGAGACGGTCCTTGTTTGATGTTTTTTTTTTTATACAGCAGTGTTCGTGCATGTGTTTTGCGGGATGCCAGTGGGCGCACCGCGAGAGGGGGCGTGACATGGGTGTGCAGGTTCGTGTGTGAAAGTGAGAGTTATGCATGGAATGTTGAGCTGAAAAGGTAGAGAATGAGGAGCAGAGGAGGCTGAAGGAAGAATTAACAGGGAGTTCAGAAGGAGCTGAGAGAAAGCTACAAACAGGAATAGGTTTTATCTGGACAGTAAACTCGTCCTTAAGAAATAGGGGAGGGGAGTGGTGGCGCAAAGGTTAAGAAGGTGAGCTTGTGATCGGAAGGTCGCCGGTTCAAGCCCCGGTACCGACAACATCAAAGATGTGGGTGGGATAAGTGAAGCGGTCACACTTGTCTCCACCCTCATCTGCCCCACTCTGGGCCCTTGAGCAAGGCCCTTAACCCCCACCATCTGCTCCCCCGGGAACCCTAGATATCAGCTCTCTGCTCCACACAGAGGGCTGTGGTTGCTCGGTGGTCTGTGGTTGTGTCAGGAAGGGCATCCGGCGTAAAAACAACTGCCAAATCTTCGTGCGACCAGTTCGCTGTGGCGACCCCTAACGCAGGGAATAAAGCCGAAAGAAGAAAAAAAAAAAAAAAAAACTCGTCCTTAAAAAGTAACTAGGTGCCTTTTTAAAGGATGTAGCTTGTGGGAGTGGGGACAACAAGACTTATTGATTGGTTAATTGGCAATTCTGCTTTGCAGTCACTCTGGACCCTTTTGATGCGCAACAAACGGGCCCATAAGTGCCGAAACTTGTGATTGAGTTTCTATGTCTGACTGTCCACTTGAAAGTGTTAAGGGAAAATGTTTTACAGCGGTTAAAACTAATAAAGTAAGAATGTGCAGTATCCCTCCTTTACTTTTTTTTTTGTACTTTGTTTGTAGGAAGGATCATATAATTAGATTAGTTTGTAACATTGTAATGATGATTGAACTTATAGTGCGACTAGTAAATGTCCCATGAGGTGACAGGAAAAAAATTCAAAATTAGTCAGAAAATCAGGGGATGGAGTGAATTAAGAGTTTTTATTAATGCTTTTCTGACTAAATGTTTATCAATTTTTATGTTAAGAGTTAATGCTTAATGCAACACTAAACATTTTAGTTTAGTGTCAAGATGTTTCATTAAACTGTTTCTTGAAGTGGGGGGTTTGTGTAGTCTTACTTCAAAGGCCCGGAATTTCTTGGAGGGATGGGCCCGTCCTTATCTGAAAAGCCATACGGTCTTTGATGAATGAATGCATATCACCTATCCTACTTCAAGCCTGGCAGTTCTTCTAATAAGGGAGTAAACCTGGAGATGGAGCACAACTCAGCAGTTAAGGGCAAACTGACCTTGTAGCTTTTAGAGGAAACAGAAAGCTTTTGGCGGTGCTTGGCACCACTCTGAAAACATGTTTTGTTCAGATGAGAGTGAAGTCAGACTTCTTTATAAAGGCACACACACACCCAAAACATGCATGAACACATTTAGAGGTATAAATTGAGAGGTGCTCGGATGAACAATTTGAGAGTCTGTTGCGAGTCCTGATCAGACGTCGAGCTGCATGATGTATATTTCACGCCAAACTGTGACGGCTCTCCCAGTTATGTCAAAGGTGAGGAATAATGAGTTACATCAATGCTTTGGGTTTGTATGTGCAGTTAGTATTATGGCGAGATTTAAATGACACATTTATCTTAGCAGGAAGACTGTTTGACTTGTATGTTTATTGTATATCTGAGGAGATGCACAACTGTTTGTTTTGTCTTTTTACTTTTCCTCTGTAACAGACTTCTTTAATAAATATTCATTATTTTTAATTAAGTCTGATGTGTGTGAACTTTTTCCAAACAGCCGTACCTATCCTAAAACAAACCTGATTTAAAAGATGATAAAACATTAACCATTTCGGGCTGATCTGAAATTTCATAGAACACGTATACATAACTGATAAAATATTATAATCTACTAAATCATGGAACTTCAATAACTTCAGTTGATAAAATAATGTACTTGATGGATGACGGTAAAGTTTTCTACTGATAATTCTTACAGCTCTTTTCTGTAATACTGTACAAAAATAGGCTTTGTGATTGTTTTACATGCTTTCCCCCAAACATCAATACAATAGATTAAGTGTGGAACAATGATTGTGTTATACAACAAATACAGAGCTTTATCATTCAATAGGTCTCTGACTTTGTACAGTACTGCAATCGATTTAGCTATTTTTATTCTTACAGAATTTATGTGTTGTTTCCATGTCAGTTTGTCATCAATGATAACACCCAAAAACTTCACCTCACTCACTCTACAAATCTCAACACCCTCAATTTTGAGTGGAACATCAACAGTTTTCTTTTTATTACTGAATATCATGTAATTAGTTTTTTCTAGATTTAATGATAATTTATTTATTTTAAACCAAGTTTGTATCTTGACAAATTCTGTCTTTATCAATTCCAACATTTGTTCTATATCTTCACCTAAACAGAAAAATGTGGTATCATCAGCAAAAAGTACACATTTAAGGAGTCCTGACACATTTACCAAGTCATTCACATATAAAATAAATAGCTTTGGTCCAAGTACAGAGCCTTGGGGAACTCCACATGTGATATTACAGAGGTCAGATCTTACATCATTTATTTGTACAAATTGTTTCCTATCTTTTAAATAGCTAGATACCCACTGTAATGCTGGTCCTCTAATACCATATTTGTTCAATTTTTCAAGGAGAATGGTGTGATCAATAGTATCGAATGCTTTTTTTAAATCAACAAAAATACTGACACAATATTGTTTTTGATCGACAGCAGTAGTTATTTGTTCCATTAATTCCATGAGAGCCATTGATGTAGAGTTTTTTGCTCTGAACCCATACTGACTGTTGCTTAGAATATTTTGTTTATCTATAAATTGATCTAGTCTGTTCACAAAGTTTTTCAAGAATTTTTGAAAACTGTGGTAACAAGGATATAGGTCTATAATTGTTGAACATACATTTATCACCATTTTTAAAAAGAGAAACTACCTTAGCTACTTTCATATTATCAGAGTCAGAGAGCTTTTATTAACATTGCACCAGTTTTCACCAATACAGCCTGAATATGCAGGGCCGGATTTATGCAGGGGCTTACAGGGGCTTGAGCCAGGGGCTTGAGCCCGGGGCCCCGGAATTTTAGGGCCCCCCAGAGCCTCCGGACCCGCCCCTTAAGTTTTTTTTTGTGCACGGATAGTCTCAAACACGTTGTCTCACAAAGGAGAAAACTGTTCTTGTTAGGTTTTATGTAAAACTGGATGATTTTATCTTTTATTCGCTTCAGCGCGGCCGGTCCCCTCCCGCTGCCGGCGGGGGAGGGAGGGGGTGTGTGCGGCCGGTCCCCTCCCGCTGCCGGCGGGGGAGGGGGGGTGCGCGCAGCCGGTCCCCCACCCACCGCTGGTGATAAGGAAGAGAAAGTGGAGGTGGAGGTGAATGGAGAAATAAAAAGTGCAGGAACGGAGGCAAAGGAGCTGGTGTAGGAGAAAGCAGGGGCGGCTGTAGAAGAAATGGAGCTGGGGCCCCCCAAACCAGGTGAAGAAACAAGGGAAGAGAAAAAATGAAGTTGCTGCAAGCGTGTTGCAGGGAAGTTTGTGTTGAAGTCCAGGCAACAATAGCTATTCAGTGATTTTATTTTGTGATGGAAGCATCATATTCTAGTTTCAAACCCTAACATGTGGTTTTGTATTTAACCAGTTCAGGGTTGTTTGTAGTTTGTGACAACTGGCATATTAAAGTTGTAAGTTGTGAAAACTTACTATTCAGTCATTTTCTGCTCATCATCTGAACCAAAGCAAAACAAACAAACATATATATATATATATATATATATATATATATATATATATATATATATATATATATATATATATATATATATATATATATATATATATATATATATATATATATATATATGGGAGTGGTGGCGCAGAGGTTAAGAAGGTGCGCTTGTGATCGGAAGGTCGCCGGTTCAAGCCCCGGTACCGACAACATCAAAGATGTGGGTGGGATAAGTGAAGCAGTCACACCTGTCTCCACCCTCATCTTCCCCACTCTGGGCCCTTGAGCAAGGCCCTTAACCCACACCATCTGCTCCCCCGGGAACCCTAGATATCAGCTCTCTGCTCCACACAGAGGGCTGTGGTTGCTCGGTGGTCTGTGGTTGTGTCAGGAAGGGCATCCGGCGTAAAAACAACTGCCAAATCTTCATGCGACTAGATCGCTGTGGTGACCCCTAACGCAGGGAAAAAAGCCGAAAGAAGAAAAAAAAAAAATATATATATATATACACACACACACTCCGGTATATATATATATGGGCCCCCCAAGATGACTCAAGCCCAGTGGCCCCCATCCTCCTAAATCCGGCCTTGTGAATATGTACGCACAGTCATCCTGAAGATGGGGTGAGTGTGGAAGCTGCTGCCTATTCAGAACACATGACATGTTCTTCAGCGCGGCCTCTCTCATCCGTATCAGGATGAAGGTCAAAGGTGTGAAAAAAGGAAAGTACCATGAGGGTCACAGCGTTGGTATTAAAAAAAAAGAAGGAAATATTCCTGTTGAAAATGATAAGTTACATATATATGTAAACGGCTCAATAACATGGCTCATTATGTCCATTACAAACATCATATCCATGTCCACCCAGTCTTTTGATCTCTTGTCTGTAAGATTTTTTACTACATTCATTATTTCTTCTTTGTTAGTTCCATTTAGAAGAATACTATTTGCACAACCTGTAATTGAATGGATCACATTATTATCTACTTTTGGTATTTTAGCTGCAAGGCTTGATCCAACATTCACAAAATATTGATTAAAACCATTTACAATTTCATTTTCATCGTGAACTTCATCATGATGATGATGATGATGATAATGATGATAATGATGATGATGATGATGATGATGACTGAGAGAATCAACCACCTCATCCATTCAAGAAGAGGTATTGTTGTTTTATTATTATTATCTAATTAACCTTTTTAATTTAAAATTATAATCGTATTAACTTTTTTTTTTACCTCTTTGTGTTTTATTTCCAGTCTGGGATAGAGATAGCAGCTGTTCTTCTTCCTCTTCAGGGAAATCCACCAGATCACCTGCAGCTAAGAAGTGTGTGATGACTGAACTCTGAACTTTTCCAGGGACCTGTCCCACCTGGAGGAGCAGGTCCAAGAAGAGCTTGTGAGTAATGAGGACAAATACAAACACACTGCTGCTACTATTGGTATTGAGATGATTTTCTCCACCACTGGAGATATTCACTGCAACTAGATCTGTGCTTTTAGCAGAAAATGTGGACAAGTTGGTCTTTTTGGACAAAAACTTTAAACTTGATTAGTTAGATTGTAAACAGTCTGTTGCTGCTTATTGTTGTGGTTCTGACTGTAATTGTATTTATTAAGATTGTATTATTGTTAGTATAGTTTATTTATTGTAAAGAATGCTTTTTATTTAAAATATCATCCAAATGGGTCACTTTTATTTATTTTTATACAAACGTATTGTTTACTTGGCATATTTTCAAAATAAACATTTTATAAGTCTTTATTTTGTCTTTTTTTTGTATCAAAAATTAACCGAACCGAACCCCCCTTGTAATTGAACCGAACCAAATGTGATTTTAGCGTACTGTTACACCCATAGGAATTACTGAAATAAACAAACTTTTTCATGATTTTCTAGTTTTATGACCAACACTTGTAAGTCACTGCTCTCTGGTGTATTATTCTGCAAAACAAAGGAAAACAATGGAAGAGAATCTTTAAATTTGGTCACAGCGTTTTCTGACAAACACCTGCTAAGGTGAAATTTAAAGGCCCCAGTATAGTTCTGTGTTCGACCGAACGCCGCTCGACGCCGTTCGAACGCAGCGGCAAAAGCCTTTGAACGCGGGCGCAAACGCGCCAAGCTGAAAGTTTACGACCACGAACGCAAACGCATTGTCGCACAATAAACTGCCCGGCGCCGGACTGTTTTGTATGCGACACAAATGTATTAAATTCCTCTTCTTCATCCCTGGCCTTTTATTTTGTTTTTTTGCCAAAAGTCAAGTGATCGCTTCCTCCTCCGTTGACTCCATGACTGAAATGATGAGAAATGAATGAATTTGTCACAAGCGAATTAAACTCAGGTCCAGCGTGGCTGCGCGAGGTTCTGCAGATTTCCTGGTGTGCTGGACCAGAGCTCCCTGTTTTTATTTTTAGAACTTTTTTATTAACATATAAACACAGAACACCGCAGCGGCTGCAGCCAGAGCCAGCTGCCGGCTCGTGCCTTTTTTCCCCCACCCGACCTGTCAATCAATTCAGTAGGCATGTCAGCAAATGACCAATCAGCGACCTAAATTTGTCCCGTAGGTAAACGCTCCGTCGTGCTGCAGCTGCTCAAATGACGTCAAGAATTTTGAGCGAAAATGCGAGCATTAACGCGAAAACGAACGCAGAGCTATACTGTAAACTGCCTGTGCACAGAACGCACGCGTAGAGCGGCGTTCGGCCGAACGCAGAGCTCTACTGGAGCCTTTACTCTCAGTGATCGTGAAGTCATTTAATGTAAAATCAAAGGTTTTTTAAAAGTGGTCAGACAGAACAGGGTTTTGAGGATATATTGCTGTTATTAAAGGTTCAGTATGTAATTTCTGGAACACGCTGGAACTTAGGAAAATTTTGAACAGAGACACGTTTCTGGTCCCTCCCCCTCAGAGCCATATATGGCTCTGTTACCCTTGCTCTGCTGAAATTCAAATTCAAGCTCTGTTTTTATTGGCTGGTTACAAACTCTGTTTTTATTGGCTGGTTAACGGCGTGTCACTGTGGCTTTTTAGAAATGCTTTTAGAGAAGCAAGGGGACAATAGTTTTTTTCAGAGATTACTTGTCTAAAATCAGTATGTCAGGAGGTAGTGACAGAGTGAAGAAATATGTTAAAAATATGTTGTTAGAAAAGTTACATACAGCTCCTTTAATATTGATGCCATAGTTCAGAACCAAGTCAAAAGTGTGATGAGAATGAGTAGATGTTCGGACATTTTGGGTAAAACCAATTGGCTCTATTACATTTTTAAAGGATTTTTTTTTTTTTAAGAAGTCTGAGAATTTAGACAAAAACTGAGCATAGAAGCCTGGTGGATGATACAAACCGGATTCCAAAAAAGTTGGGACACTTAACAAATTGTGAATAAAAACTGAATGCAATGATGTGGAGGTGCCAACATCTAATATTTTATTCAGAATAGAACACAAATCACAGATAAACAGTTTAATCTGAGTAAATGTAACATTTTAAAAGAAAAATATGTTGATTCAAAATTTCACAGTGTCAACAAATCCCAAAAAAGTTGGGACAAGTAGCAATAAGTGGCTGGAAAAAGGAAATTGAGCATATAACGAACAGCTGGAAGACCAATTAACACTAATTAGGTCAATTGACAACATGATTGGGTATAAAAAGAGCTTCTCAGAGTGTCAGTGTCTCTCAGAAGCCAAGATGGTAAGAGGATCACCAATTCCACCATTGTTGCACAGAAAGATAGTGCAGCAATACCAGAATGGTGTTACCCAGCGTAAAATAGCAAAGACTTTTAAGTTATCATCATCAACCGTGCATAACATCATCAAAAGATTCAGAGAATCTGGAACAATCGCTGTGCGTAAGGGTCAAGGCCGTAAAACTCTACTGGATGCTCGTGATCTCCGGGCCCTTAAACGTCACTGCACCTCAAACAGGAATGCCACTGTCAAGGAAATAACAGAATGGGCTCAGGAATACTTCCAGAAAGCATTGTCAGTGAACACAATCCACCGTGCCATCTGAAACTCTACAGTGCAAAGAGGAAGCCATTTCTAAGCAAGCTCCACAAGCTCAGACGTTTGCACTGGGCCAGGGGTCATTTAAAATGGAGTGTGGCAAAATGGAAGACTGTTCTGTGTCAGATGAGTCACGATTTGAAGTTCTTTATGGAACACTGGGACGCCATGTCATCCGGACCAGAGAGGACAAGGATAGCCCAAGTTGTTATCAACGCTCCGTTCAGAAGCCTGCATCACTGATGGTATGGGGTTGCATGAGCGCTTGTGGCATGGGCAGCTTGCATGTCTGGAAAGGCACCATTAATGCAGAGAACTATGTTCAGGTTCTAGAACAACATATGCTCCATCTAGACGTCATCTCTTTCAGGGAAGACCCTGCATTTTTCAACAAGATAATGCCAGACCACATTCTGCAGCAATCACAACATCATGGCTACGTAGGAGAAGGATCCGGTACTGAAATGTCCAGCCTGCAGTCCAGATGTTTCACCTATAGAGAACATTTGGTGCATCATAAAGAGGAAGGTGCAACAAAGAAGGCCCAAGACGATTGAACAGTTAGAGGCCTGTATTAGACATGAATGTAGAGCATTCCTATTTCTAAACTTGAGAAACTGGTCTCCTCTGTCCCCAGACGTCTGTTGAGTGTTGGAAGAAGAAGGGGGGATGACACACAGTGGTAAAAATGGACTTGTCCCAACTTTTTTGGGATTTGTTGATGCCATGAAATTTTGAAACAACATATTTTTCCCTTAAAATGATACATTCTCTCAGTTTTTTTTTCTTTTATAGATGGCCTCCCTTCTTACCTTATAGCCATCCTCTTCACACCATTATGACATTTTTTTTATATCAATCAATCAATCTTTATTTATAGAGCCCTTTTCAGCAGCCAGAAGGTGCACAAAGTGCTGAACAATACAGAAATAAAACAAACAATCAAAAATAACAATAAAAAACAGCCAGTTAAAAATTAAAAACAATTAAGACATAACAAGAATGTCAAAGAACTACTAGGTATTAAAAGCCTGCCTGAATAAATAGGTTTTAAGATTAGATTTAAAAAACTCCATATGAGTGATGGAGCGCAAGTCCTGAGGCAGATGTTCCAGAGGTGCAACAACAGAAAAGGTCACCCCATCGTTTATAGTTGGTCTTTGGAACAGACAGGAGAAATGTATTAGATGATCTCAGTGTTCCCCTATATTCACGGACAGTTACAAGATCAGTCAAATACAGTGGGGCAAGACCATTGAGAAGTGAATAATAAAATTTTAAATTTAATTCTAAAATCAATTGGAAGCCAATGGAGAGAAAATAAAACAGGGGTAATGTGTTCACGTCTGGAGGTGTTGGTTAAAAGTCTAGCTGCAGCATTTTGGACCAATTGAAGGCGTTTAATGGAGGATTGGGAGATTCTGCATATAGGGAATTGCAGTAGTCAAGCCTTGAGGTGATAAAAGCATGAATGGCCTTTTCTAAATCAAAACGATTTTAAAAAGGTTTAACTTTGTATAAAAGACGTAATTGATAAAAACAGACCTTGACTACAGATGCTATTTGTTTATCAAATTTTAAGTCCTTGTCAAATGTCACCCCCAAGTTTTTAACTGTTGGTCTGTATTTGGAAGTTAGAGCACCAAAGTTACAGGGAGCATCATCACCGAAGAAGATGCATTCCGTCTTTCCTTCGTTTAAAAACAAAAAATTACGGTGAAGCCACTGTTTTCAAGATGGCCGTGCTCCGACCGGCAGCAACTTCATGGGCTCTCAGTTCATCCCTAGCTTTTAGTAGTTTTAATAGTGATTCTGTACCTGACTCTACACGTTTTATACGGGTGAATTATAGCTGAACTGAACTGTCCAGAATAGGAGCGGATTTGCCACAGGGAACAGCTGAAATCAGCAACAAACTCAAATCTACGCTCGGCAGGATGCGGCTCTTGAAGTCTTCCACCTGGAAGCTACAGCGGAGGTGCTCCGGCTCACGCTCCGGAGATAAGAAAAGGAAGCGGTGCTCCCGGCGTCAGAAGCGAGGCTGCCGGGCGGGGATTATGGCGAGACTGAAGGCGGACGCTAAAACCGGGAGACCCCCGATGCCGGCTCTTTTTCTGTCTAACGTCTACTTGCTGGACAACAAAATGGATTTGCTTCGTCTGAGAGTGACAACGTCGGAGTTAATGAAGAAGTGCTCTGTGCTTTGCCTCACGGAAACGTGGATTTCTAAGGAAACACCAGACTCTGTATGAATTGGATGACAGACTCTTTTTCAGAGCGGATCGCTGCACAGAGACTACGGGGAAAACACGAGGCGGCGGTGTCTGTGTGTACGTGAGTACGGATTGGTGTAAAAACTGTGCTATTATAAAAAGCCTTTGCACAGCTGCTATGGAGCTGGTCACAGTGCGGTGTCGCCCCCATTATATACCCCGCGACTATACAGTGATCCTTATCACTGTTATCTACATCGCCCCAGATGCTAATGCTAATGTCGCCCTTGAAGAAATTCATGACTTACTCAGCTCGCTGCAGTGTAAATATCCAAAGGGGCTTTTCATTGTTTTAGGTGACTTCAACCAAGTGAATTTAAAGGACTCTCTCCCAACCTTCAAACAACACGTATCCATAGCAACACGAGGGAGTAACACCCTCAATCACATCTACACAAATGTAGGCGCGTACACATCGAAGCCACGCCCACCGCTCGGGGGTTCTGATCATTTATCACTCCTCATGGTCCCAGCACAACTCCCCCCACTAAGAAGTTGTAAACCAGAACAAAAGGAAGTAAAAATTTGGCTCCAGGACAGCACCCCCATGCTGAGAGACTGCTTGGAAAAAACTGATTGGTCTGTTTTCAGGGAGGCAGCTACTGATGGGAGCTCAGTGAATCTGGAACTTTATGCTTCCTCAGTACTGGGTTATATTAGCACATGCTCTGAAAATGTATCCACAAAAAATATGTTAAATCTTACCCCAACACAAAACCCTGGTTAAACAAAGAGGTTCGCACCCTGCTGGCAGCCAGGGACACTACCTTCAAGTCTGGAGACTCAGAGAAGCTGAGAAAGACCAGGAAAGAGCTGGTTGCTGGCATTAAGAGGGCAAAGGCCACATATGCACAGAGGATCGAGGGACAGTTCACCTCACAAGACCCACGGAGCATGTGGAAGGGCATCAAATGCATACCTGATTATAAAAGCAGGAGCAAACAGTGCCCCAAAGACCCATCTCTGCCTGATGCCCTCAACAAGTTTTATGCACGGTTTGAAGACCCAAATAGACCACCCAGCACCAGACTCACCTCACCACCAGAGGAAGAGCATCTCAGAGTGACCGTAGCAGAAGTGAGGAGTAGTCTCAGAAGGATCAACCCTCATAAAGCAACTGGACCAGACAACATCCCTGGGAAAGTTCTGAAGGAATGTGCGGACCAGCTCTGTGAGGTGCTGGCTGACATCTTCAACACCTCGCTTGCTCTGGAGACAGTCTGCCTGAAGACCGCCACCATCATCCCAGTCCCAAAAAGCTCCACAGTGACTGGTCTGAACGACTATCGGCCGGTGGCCCTCACCCTGATAGTCGCAAAATGCTTTGAAAAACTGGTCATGACCCACATCAAAACAACCGTCAACATCAACAAGGACCCTCATCAGTATGCTTACCGTGAGAACCGATCAACAGAGGACGCCATCTCGTCCGTGGTCCACACTGCTCTCACCCACCTGGATCAGAAAGACTCCTACGTCCGTATGCTCTTTGTGGACTTCACATCTGCCTTCAACACCATGATCCCCCAAACTCTGATGGACAAACTATCCACACTTGGACTAAGCCCCTCCATTTGTAACTGGGTACTAGACTTTTTAACAAACAGACCACAGTCAGTGAGGATCCACAACTTCTCCTCCTCCACCATTGCCCTCAGCACTGGCTCTCCTCAAGGATGTGTGTTGAGCCCCCTTCTGTTCACTCTGCTCACATATGATTGTGCAGCTACCCATCCAGGTTGTCATATTGTAAAGTTTGCAGATGATACAGCGGTGGTGGGATGCATCACAAACAATGATGAGTCCAGCTACAGGCAGGAGGTGGAACACCTGGAGAGCTGGTGCAAAGAGAATAGCCTTCACATGAATGTTAAGAAGACAAAGGAGATGATTGTGGACTTCAGAAGGAACAAACAAACACACACCCCACTGAACATAGGTGGATCTGTGGTGGAAGTGGTCTCCAGCTACAAGTACTTGGGTGTACACGTGAATGATAACCTCAGCTGGAGCAACAACACCACCAGCCTGATCAAGAAAGGTCATCAGAGACTCTACTTCCTCAGACGGCTGAGACGAGCTGGTCTGAGTAGCCCAGTCCTCACCTCCTTCTACAGGTGTGCAGTGGAGAGCATCCTGTGCTCCAGCATCAACGTGTGGCATGGAGGCTGCACAGCTGCAGAAAGAAAAGCTCTGCAGAGAGTGGTGAAGGCTGCACAGAAGTCTGTTGGAGTCAGTCTCCCCACCATCACAGACATTTACACCTCCAGATGCAGGAAAAAAGCCACCTGCATCATGAAAGACCCCACTCACCCAGCACACACACTCTTTGCCCCACTCCCCTCAGGACGGAGGTTGAGGAGCATCAAATGTAGAACCACTAGACTGAGGAACAGCTTCTACCCTGAGGCTGTTAGACTCATGAATAAATAAATAATAAGAATAATCACTGTGAAATATCACATCATGCTGATGCTGATCTGTTTTCTTGTTGCTGTGTTCATCTGTGACCATCTGCTCATAAAGACTCATGTTCGTGCTGCTGTTTGTAATGACGTTTTTCTATTACTCTAGGGCTTAGTGTATTTCTAGTTGGATGTTTTTCTTAGTTCATATCCTAGATGTTATTACTGTTTTTCTCTTACATTTTGTTGTTGGATGTAACTGGGACCCTGTGTACATAATCTCATTTCATCACATGTACTACATGCAATGCAAATGACAATAAAGACTCTCTGACTCTGTTTAATGTCGTTAATACAATCAGCGTATGGGGTGAGAAGATTGCTGTTTTTGGGTTTCATTGGTAGATAAATTTGTATCATCAGCATAGCAGTGAAAAGAAAAATTATGTCTGGCTATTACTGATCCAAGAGGCAGCATGTACATTGAGAAGGGGAGAGGACCAAGAAAAGAACCCTGTGGCACACCACAAGAGAGAACGGCAGTGGAGGAAGAAAGAGTGTCCAACATGACAGAGAATGTTCTGTTGGTCAAGTAGGCAGTGAACCACTTGAATGCTGTACCAGAAATTCCAACATAATGTTGAAGGCGAGATAGAAGGACAGTGTGGTCTACTGTGTCAAATGCAGCTGTGAGGTCCAGCAACACCAGAGCAATGGGACACTTGGCATCCATGGACATGGAAATTGTATTGTATAGCACTTTGAGATCTGTTTGATGTAAAGTGCGTTATAAATAAAAAGTTATTATTGTATGTAATTTATTCATTTCAAATTTAAAACACAAAAGCAACAAATTCAAAACATGTATAGAAAGCAACAAAAAAAGATTTAAAATGAAAGGAAGCAGATGAAGAATAAAATTCTTATAATATCTGCCCCTTCTTAAATCAAAATTCTATTTAACACTCAAATCAAACAATGATCATTCATGAACAAAATTTATAACCCATAACAATTTTCAATGTTTAATAAATTAACAATTTTGCATTTGTAGATATCTATTTAAGAATTTATATTTAATCAACTTTTTAAATATAGGCACTGACTCAATTTTTTTGGCATCATTTCCCAAACCATTCCATAAATCTATTCCATGCATTAAAGTAAACCGACCCTTTAAACTGGTTCTAAATTCAAAGTCAAAGTCAAAGTCAACTTTATTGTCAGAACTGCAATATGTACAGGACATACACAGGACCGAAATTGCGTTTCTCTCAGTCCCTCGGTGCAACAGTAACCATCTAAACACTAAACACTAAAACATTTAATAAACATAAGCATAAAATAGTAAAAGTGTAACACTGTCCTGAGTTTTTTCATAATAGTATAAAAGTATGAAAATTTACACCAACACTGAAACACCAAACACCCAATGAACATAAGCATAAAATGAAATAATAAAAGTGTAATACTGTTCTGAGTTTTTGCATAGTAGTATAAAAAGTCCAGGTCACCCTTGTAAAAGAGATCTCGATCTCAACGGGCTCTACCTGGTTAAATAAAGGTGATTGATTGATTGATTGAAGTATAAAAAGTATATCTATAAAATAAACTGAAGGTTCTAGCATTGACATTTGCAAAGAGTGGCACAGCAGCATATAAGTTAATGTACACAGTATATGTATGAGGTAGTTGATGTTGGTATATAGGCAAAGTGGCATATGCAGTGAGGCACATAAGGCACATTTGGCATCCTTAGATAACGCCAAAATTACACCACACGCGTTATGGCTCCGCCCCGCTCCGGTCCGACCTCCGCAGCAAATACGCACCCATTATAATCAATGACAGAATTTACACTGGCTCCGCACGGCGGCGGTGAGCAGCGGAGAGCGGACGGCAGTCCGTCAAAATTAGAAATTTTTCTATTTCTGCCGGACGCCGGAGCTGTGCGGAGGCACCAACAGGAAAAGGAACGAGCACAACTTCCGTATTTACAAAATAAAATCACCACGGGCGGACTAATCCTAGCTCTATACGGATTTATTTGTACAAAAATGCTGTCAAACTATCATTTATGACTACGCCTACAAACGCAATACAAGAAATAAATAAATAAATAAAGTATTTTATTCTGAAAATGTAATACCTCACTTCCTGTTGCTCAAACCATGTCCTGTCGCTCATTTACGAGAGAAGATCAAGGCAGCAGTCTCTACTGTTGTTCTCCTTCTTCCACCGAATGAATTGTTTTGTTCTGACTTACTTATTTATCACTTGATTTATCGCGCGATCTCGCAAATCCCGCGCATGCGTCTCGGAGCGGCGCATGCAGGCGGACCTGAGCTGAGCGGAGGTAGTGGAAATTGGAGTTTGAGACGCTCAGCTGCGACCTGCGGAGCGGAGCGGACCGCAAGTAGTGTAATTTTGGCGTAAGGCTAGTCAGAGAATACTGTATATGTATCTGCAGTAGTGTAGATAAAAGTAGTGTAAATGTAAACAGTAGTAATAAATGTAAAGCAGTAGTAATAAATGTAAAGCGTATTAATAAATGTAAACAGTGAATGTAAACAGTAGTATGACTATAGGCAGTAATGTAATACAAACATTAGTGCAAATATGAGAAGTAGTGCAAACTGTATGAGCACATGACCGAGAGTTTAGTGAATAACCCGTTTGATGACACAGAGTCCAGTGTTAAAAACTTTGTGTTGAGTGGTAATGTGTGAGAAAGTTTTTTGTGTTAAAGTGAAACTAAACGGGCTCTGGATCTTTAACTCCTCCCCAAGTTCAAATTGAAAATCTTCACCAAAATGGGCGTTCCGATAGACTGTGGAGGCACCGCCTAAAGGAGGGGAGGAGGTGGGGATTAGAGCGAGTAGGTGGGTGTGGCCAGGACCGTGACATGCAGCTAGCGTTAGCATAATATACTGTATGCAACATGGAGAGTGAACACAGCGACACAGGTCTTTTCTCCACCTCCCTCACCAGAAACTGAGGGAGACTTGGAGCAGAGAGCCACAGGTCCTGAGCCTTATCAGTTCCAGCTGCTGGCTACAGGCACTGACGCTCTTGTGCAAGAATCTGGTGGTGTGGACCGAACGGGTCCAGCATCTGAGTGGTAAATTTATATTAGCAACATAGGCTAATGTTCAAAGCAGTAACAAATTATCTTTTTTTAAATAATTTTCAACTATCTCAATCCAAATTGTAAAGCAATAAATAAATAAAAACTTTCAAAAGGTGCACCTGTGGTCACTGCAGCTTCCTCTCACCTGTAGAAAACATGTGTTGTAGGGAGACGCCAAGGGTATAATTATGAATTATTTAGTACTTCCTAAAGCCCTAATAAATATACTATATATTAAAAAACACACCAATAAACCTGGTCTTGAATACACTGTGCATTTTATTGTCTTAAAAGCATTTCTCCTGTGATGTGAATTACTATGGGTATGCATTACTCTACCAGTAAAAGCACACACAAACTTGTATCAAATTATAAAAAATGAGTAAAAATACTAAACGATACACATGCTGCACTCCACATTCAGTTAAAATTAATTTTTATATAGTAAATGTGTTAAAATGGACTGCTCATAGTCAACATAATCAATTATGAAGCTCATTGTTCTGTCAACACTAGACCTCTGTATTGATAAATACATTTCCAAATCATACATCAAAGTCAAAATTCAAAGTCAACTTTATTGTCCAAACTGCAATATGTACAGAACATACACAGGATTGAAATTGCATTTCTCTCAGATGCATGCATAATTTAAACAAACATTTAATAAACATGTTTACATCAGCAATTTTTACAAAGTAATGTTTAAATTTAATATAAATTATAATTGTTTCAGGTGTGCCAATATTAAATATTGTAAAACAAAAGAAACAAAGTGCAATAATCAATTAGAGTAATCCAAATTGTACATTATTAAAAAAGTTATAGGAAGCATAAATTTTTAAACGTTAAAATTTAAAAGTTTCCTGTACTTGAATTTATGACTTATAAAAAAATCCCTTTCTGACATAGGTTATGGCCAGATGTGAACAGGTGGGTGTGTACACCTGTGTTACAGACCACCCAGGTGCCCAGTCCACACAGGGTTAGAAGAAAACATAAATAATAATTTAACACAAGGACATAGTAATTTACATAAAGGGTATCCTATTCTAAAAGAAGTTCACAGAACCAGATGCGAAGTGCCAAATGTGTGACATGTATTTCAAATTCAGCGGTCAAAACCAACCTTTTTAACAATTCTTTGTTACGTCTTATTTTTAACACATTATAGTAGTACACCTTGAATTTAAAAATAAATACATTTCAGTAGTTATTTTATATGTAATGAGCGACCGTGGCACAGTGGTAATGGCAGTCGACCCCTGATCGGAATGTTGGAGGTTCGAATCCCGCATCCGCCCACCATGTGTCGTTGTGTCCCTGGGCAAGACACTTAACCCTGAGTTGCTCCCGGTAGGTCTGGATGGCGCCTTGCAAGGCAGGCTACCACTACCGGTGTATGAATGAATGGGTGGATGGCTGGTATTGTAAAGCGCTTTGGGGCTCCTCACAGGGGGCTGGAAAGCGCTATACTGTATACAGTAAATAAGCTCCATTTACCATTTTACCATTTTAGTACACCTTGAATTTAAAAAGAAATACATTTCAGTAGTTATTTTGTATGTAATTGAGTACTGATATGTTTAATTTAGTGTTATGCAGAAAATGGTAAGCTATGTAGTTATTCTAAAAATTATGATGAGTTTCTCTCATGTTTCATAGAAAAATCGTGACCTGTGTCTGCTCACTGCCTCCTTCTTGTCTGGTTTCAGAAAATCCACACATAATGTTGGAGGTACTTTAAACTGATCCGCGGACTTCTGGTACTGCAGAGGGTCTTCCACAACATCATCGAACAGCAGCCCCATCAACTTGTCAATGTAGCCTTCATAAAAAAAAAACAATTACACAATCTGTACAATTAAAAATTTTAAGTTCAGCTCTAAAATGACATACCTGTTGTTGGTTTTGTCTTAATTGGTCTCACGTGTAGTCTCCATGCTTATATTTAGGATAAGCAATGCAGTATCTCAGCTTACTGGTTTTTGTGAAAGCCTGTGACCGGTTTGCGTTTTCATTGTAGTGTAGTCCAGCTAGCTCAAATCTATAGACAGAAAAAGTAAAAAAATTACTTTTGCATAGACATTTTCACAAGGTTATCATACTCCAATGTTTTATTACATTTACCTGCACAGCATTCCATACCTGGTGAATCAGATCTCATGTCACCACCAAGTGTCAAAGACCCACGAGCCATGGCCTCGTTGATGCACTTATCCTGCTCCAGCTTCCTCTGCCAAGACTGTGGGGATGAGGAGGTTTCTTTGATGTTTGTGGAAGCACGTCTCATAGATTCCCTGGATGTTGAACGCATCATGGACCTAAAAAAACAACAAAGTTTGTATCACCTTACAAACAAACATAATTGAGAAACATTACGGTTTTCTCACCTTATTGATATGTCGAAAGGATGACCCTGTGAAAAGTACAGCAGCACAGAGCTTGCCTGCTGGGATGTTTTTAACCAATGGCTGACTGGACCACTCATTGGTGTGTTCACATCTACTGCACCGTTGTTTCACTTTTACAAGTGTTCCAACTGTAGTTTTTTCAACTACACAGCTGTGTGTACAGACAGGACACCTCCAGAAAAGCTCAAGCAGCTGTTCTTCGAAAACAATGTATTTTTTTGCTTTGTGGGACTGGAGGGGGACTTCATTGATGGAACTATTTAGCAATAAAGACAATTTTTTTTATTTTTTTTAATAAAAAAAAAAATAATACAGCTAAACTATTCATAAATTATGTAACTAATTGTTTAACTTACATTGAACGGTGTACAGTAATCTCACTTCCATCCAGATGGTAAGACGAATCATCGGCCGACACCTCGATTCTCTTTCTTTTCACCGGTGTTGAACTTGCACGTGGACATTCTTGGAATGGCATCTCCGTGAAGGACCCAGTATCACAGGACACACTCCTGCCTGTTGGTCGTGTTTGTGTGGCTATTAAAAAAATTAATGGCTTTAAAATTATGTCTCTACTTACACATTCATTATAAAATTCTCATTTAATTAAATAAAAATTAACATACAAAATATTGAAAGATGAGGTTCAAAAATTGAAGCATACTGCATCCAGACATTTCCAATAAAACATCTACCGGTACTTTACAGTTTGTGAAGGTACACAACGTAACTCCAAGGTCAAGGCTACACATAAAAATATATTTATAACATACAAAATATGTTTTTAGTTCTTATAGCGTTTCAGCTGGGTCCTACATTTATAAGTTATGTTTAGCTATCATAAACAATTGTCAAGAAATAAATTATACCGGTACATAGAATTGTAAATTTTTAAGTAATAAAGACATGAGTCAGCTACAGTATAATTTTAAATTATGGTAAACAAACGCAGAAATAACAAAATATTTCATACAACCCAAGGAAATAAATTTGTGTAGTAATTTGGTCCATTACTGCAGTGTTTATGAATGTTGGTCCTACGTGAATACTTTAATTGTAAAATCATGTTGTTTATTTGAAATTAGCTGTATTGGACTGGGACTTTTTAACCAAATTATTAAGAATAATTGGGCTATAAAGACGTGTAGTACAGGAAAGTTTGTAAAGTGAAAAAATGTAATAATATTTCACCTTTGCTTCTCCTAGGAGGCTTCACGTTGGCCTGAACAACGACAGATTTGGTGATTACAGGTTCAGTCTGACATCCCATTTCTCGTGTTTGTTTGGGCTGTAAACAATAAAAATAAACATTTATTATCTCAATTTCAATTTATTCACTCCAGTATTTATGATGATATTCAAACATGATATTAACAAGGTTTGATTAAACCACACCGGGACTAAAACATCGTTAACCAGTAGCCTACAACAGCTAAAATTAGTGTCAGCTGGTCTCCATTGTTTTGTGACGTTGCAGTCTTCCTTATCAGAGTTCATAAGAGTTCACACACTCTGCGGTGTTCATAAGAAAACCCTACCGTAGATTCTTAGCATTTAAACGCAACTACAACACAAACTAACGTTGATCAGCAACAGATGAAAACGCCACAACCTTATGTGTGGCAACAACAAAGCAACGCTGCAGGTCCCAAACACAGCACATGAAGAAACAAGTCATATACTCAAAAGATAAATTATGGAATGGAAAGGTGTAAAATGGGACTCACCTCCAAACGGATTGTAACCTGATGGTGTAAGGGTGGGTGAACATCAGTTTGAAGAGCTTTCTTGGAACATCGTGGCTCTTCTATGCTAATGCTAATGTTGCTAATCTCTGATCCAACTCCGCCCTGAGCTCTGCGGGGGGAGTGACCTTCTCGGGGGAGTGGCTCCACTTTATAGACAGGCAGCAGAGCATGTGACGTCAGAATGTACAGAGTGTACAGTCTTGACCAACAAGAAAATCAGCGTGCAGTATCCTCTGTACAACCCATAGAGCTACCATAAACATGTTTTTGGACCAAATAATGCCGATTTAAACAAATACGCACAGATACATGAAAATTAACACAAAAATAGTGATATGAAACATTTTAAACACATTCTGGGGAGTTTATCAGCTAAAAAAAGTTAAATGTCGGTTTAGTTTCACTTTAAGGCAGTTCAAATGGGAGGGGAGGCAGAGCAGGCAGAGTGTTTAGCATTCTGACTGCCTGATGAACAGAGCTGTCTCTCAGTCTGCTGGTTCGAGCCTGGAGACTCCTCAGTCTCCTCCCTGATGGCAGCAGTCTAAAGCGGCTGTGTAGTGGGTGTGTGGGATCACCTGCCATGCAGTGGGCTTTCCGAGTGAGGCGTTTGCTGTGTAAGTCCTGCAGTGAGGGCAAGGAGGTGCCGACGATCTTCTCAGCTGCTTTCACGATGCGCTGGAGGCTCTTGCGGCATGATGCAGTGCATGCACCAAACCACACCGTGATGCAGCTGGTCAGGACACTTTCTATGGCACCCCTGTAGAAGGTGCACATGATGGGGGTTGAAGCTCCAGCCCTTTTCAGCTTGCGGAGAAAGTAGAGGCGCTGGTGAGCCTTCTTGGCCAGTGCTGCAGTGTTCCTGCTCCAGGACAGGTCCTTTGAGACGTGCACTCCCAGGAACTTGGTGCTGTCCACTCTCTCCACTGCGGTGCTGTTGATGGTCAGAGGGGCATGTTGTGCATCCCTCTTCCTGAAGTCCACGACAATCTCCTTTGTCTTCTCCACGTTGAGAGTGAGATTGTTGTGTCCGCACCACAAGGCCAGGCGGCTCACCTCGTTCCTGTAGTCCGTCTCATCGTTGTTGCTGATGAGACCTACCACTGTTGTGTCGTCCGCAAACTTGATGAAGTGGTTGGAGCTGTACGATGGTGTGCAGTCGTGTGTTAGCAGGGTGAATAGAAGGGGGCTCAGCACACATCCTTGTGGGGCCCCTGTGTTCAATGTGATGGTGCTAGATGTGTTACTCCCGATCCGTACTGTCTGTGGTCTCCCGGTCAGGAAGTCTAGCAGCCAGTTACACATTGAGGTGTTCAGCCCCAGACTGTCCAGTTTATGGATGAGCTGTTGGGGGATGATGGTGTTGAATGCCGAGCTGAAGTCGATGAACAGCATTCTAACATAAGAGTCCTTCGTGTCCAGATGTGTGAGAGCTGTGTGGAGGGCAGAGGAGATGGCATCGTCGGTTGAGCGATTAGGTCGGTATGCAAATTGGAAGGGATCCAGGGAGGCAGGGAGGACAGATGTGATGCTTTTCATGACTAGCCGTTCAAAGCACTTCATCAGGATGGGGGTGAGTGCTACTGGGCGATAGTCATTGAGGCATGCGGGCGTTGCCTTCTTTGGGACAGGGATGATGGTGGTGGCTTTGAAACAGGTGGGGACGATGGCCTGGCTCAGTGAGATGTTAAAGATGTCCGTGAAGACCGTTGCGAGTTCCCTTGCACAGTCCTTCAGCACACGACCAGGTATGTTGTCAGGACCAGAGGCCTTCCGGGCATTAATCTTGATAAATGATCGCCTTACGCTGTCTGAGGACAGCGCCAGCACCTGGCCATCAGGAGAGGGGGGGAGTTTATGTGCAGGTGTGCTGTTACTTGCCTCAAACCGAGCAAAGAACTCATTCAGTTCATTCAGCGTAGAGGTTGAGCTGTCACAGGTCTGGGGGGGGGGGTTTGTAGTTTGTGATGGTCTGTATTCCCTGCCACAGACTGCGTGTATCCTTGCTGTCCTTGAAACGGTGAGCTATTTTCCTGGAATACTGCTCCTTGGCCTCTCTGATGCCCTGGTCCAGGTTCTTTCTGGCTGCCTTCAGGCCCACCTGATCTCTCGCTTTGAAGGCAGCATTCCTGGCTTTCAGGAGTCTGTAAACCTCAGCTGTCAGCCATGGCTTCTGATTAGCCCGAACAGTGATGGTTTTGAGGTTGGTAACATCATCAATGCACTTGGTGATGTATGAACATACAGTGTCTGAGTACTCCTGGAGACATGTGTTGTTGTTTGTGGTAGCAGCTTCTTTGAACATACCCCAATCTGTGGTGTCAAAACAGTCCTGGAGTGCCTCTGAAGACCCCTCTGGCCACACTCGTATCTGCTTGCGGACTGGTTTTGTGACTTTCACCAGTGGCCTGTATGCTGGCTTTAGCATAACACAGATATGGTCAGAAGCACCAATGTGGGGGAGGGGGAGGGCTCTGTAGGCATTTTTCATGGTGGTGTAAACTTGGTCCAGTGTGTTGTTTCCTCTTGTTGCAAAGTTTATGTTTTTGTATGTTTTTGGAAATACACTCTTTAAATCTGCATGGTTGAAATCACCAGCCGTGATGAGAAAAGCATCAGGATGGGCTGTTTGTTGCTCACTGATGTGCAGATATAGTTCAGTGTGTTGTTTCCTCTTGTTGCAAAGTTTATGTTTCTGTATGTTTTTGGAAATACACTCTTTAAATCTGCATGGTTGAAATCACCAGCCGTGATGAGAAAAGCATCAGGATGGGCTGTTTGTTGCTCACTGATGTGCAGATATAGTTCATTCAAAGCCTCACTTCTAACTTTGCTGTTGGAGCTTGGAGGAATATATACAGCAACAATCAAAACAGCTGTAAACTCCCTCGGTAAATAGAACGGTCTGCATTTAATAGTCATGAACTCCACTAAAGGTGAGCAGTGTTTGTAGACCACAGCAGCATCCAGGCACCATGCTTTGTTGATGTAAACACAGAGCCCCCCTCCCCATCTGTCTTACCTCCCTCGAGGGTTCGGTCCGCTCTGTAGCATGTTAGCTCCCCTAGCTGAACAGCATGGTCCGGAACGTTGTTGTTGAGCCACGTTTCCGTGAATACAAACACACAGCAGTCTCTCACAGTCTTTTGTGTCGTTCGTAGCAGGCGTATATAATCCAGTTTATTGTCCAAGGAGCGCACGTTAGCCAAAACCATGGATGGGATCGCCGGTTTGTGTGGGCTAGCTGCTAGCCTAGCTCTGACACCTCCGCGTTTACCTC
>JBBPBX010021676.1:31833-42149 GCA_038048925.1 Garcialebias charrua | reverse complement strand
GATATCACTTAAGTTTGTCAAAAACAGTTTGGTGATTTAGTGCATTAATGGGCATTTCTATCCTGGAAATACGAATAGCCTTCGCATGCTAACGTTAGCATGCTAGCGCCGTATGCTAACGTTAGCATGCTAGCGCCGTATGCTAACATGGAAGTGGGGGTGTTGAAAATGTCCTGAAACAGTTACCAATGTCTTGTTAAGCTCTGTATTCCACAGAACATAGTAGGATCTAAAATGATTTTTAAAGATGAAGGAGCAAGTTGAAACATGCAGGGTCTCCCTCCTTGCTAGCAGGCTCCATTGGGAGCTGCCTGGCTAACTAACTACGGTGGCCCTACACGGCCAAAATTCTACAGCGGCCGAATGCACAGGAGCGGTAAAAATACAATATAAAATTTTAAAAAAGTTTTAAAATCTATTTTGGGGCTTTTAGAATCGATTCTGAATCGCCAGGACTAAGAATCTTGATTCTTTAAAAAATAGATTTTTTTTGCTGCATCCCTAATTGCTACACACTGAAACCTTTTTGTCCACTACTAGATTTTTTTTTTATTAACACAAACAGAACTACAAAACACTACATAAACAAAAAAATATATACAAACTCTTGTGAATGATAACATAACTACAGTCTATAAGCTAGGGGGCGGTTTACAAAATGATGAAAGTTGAAAAAATACTAGATACACACACTAATATTACTGTATGAGGGACGACCATTGCACTGCCTATGTCATATTCAGGGGACGGAGAGCAAGCAGAGGGAGGGGGGTCAAAAACACCAGATGAGAATTTTTTCACTTTGCAAAGTCTAAATTTGAGTTAGGATGACATTTTTGACTTGTGAAATTTTCTCAACAAGCTTATTTTATGCTTTTCATTAGACTACTATTAGCTTAAAAACACTTTTCATTTCTCCTTTAAAGGTTCAGTATGCAGTTTCTGTAGAACTGCAGCACTTAGAAATATTTTCAACAGGCAAAGCATTCTGATCCCTCCCCCTCAGAGCCATATGTGGCTCTGCCCCCTTGTGGTCTGTTGAATTTCAAATTCAAGCTCTGTTTTTATTGGCTGATTCAAATTCAAGCTCTGTTTTTATTGGCTGGTTACAAACTCTGTTTTTATTGGCTGGAAAATGGCGGGTCACCTTTTCTTTTTAGAAATGCTTATTTACCACCTGGAGAAGCAAGGGGACAATATTTTTTTTTAATTTTTTTTTCAGAGATTACCTGGCTAACATCAGTCTGTCAAGAGGTAGTGACAGAGTGAAGAAATATGTTCATAAAAAAAAGCTACATACTGAAGCTTTAAGGTCTGCCTAGAAGATGTAAAAAAAAAAGAGACGGCCAGAAAAAGTGCTTACCAATCTTTCACGTGCTTCAAATGAGACTGCATGTAAAAATTGCAGGTGTTTTTGGTGCAAGCTGTTCCAGAGGGTGGAGCCATGAAGATAAGTGACTAGTTTGGGAACATTCTTTATTGTTCTTTGAGTTTTTATTTTGTTTTATTTTACCTGAAGTGATAAAATCTGAAATGATGAAATGGGATTTGTTTTTAAGACTAAATGATGATTAATTAGAGATGACATGCACATGAAGATATGTGCTATAAACAGGAATAGGTTTTATCTGGACAGTAAAATCGTCCTTAAAAAGTAACGAGTTGCCTTTTTTAAAGGATGTATGTGTTGTATGCTTGTGGAAGTGCGGACAACAAGACTTATTGATTGATTAATTGGCAATTCTGCTTTGCAGTCACTCTGGACCTTTTGATGCGCATCAAACGGGCCCATAAGTGCAGAAACTTGTGTTCTATGTCTGACTGTCCGCTTGAAAGTGTTCACATGTGTTGAACAGGAGAAAGTTTTACAGCGGTTTAAACTAATAAAGTGAGAATGTGCAGTATCCCTCCTTTACTTTTGTATTTTAGTGCTTTGTTTTGTAGAAAGGATCATATAATTAGATTAGTTTGTAACACTGTTTTAGAAATGTCCCATGAGGTGACAGGGAAAATTTTCAAAATTAGTCAGACAATCATAGGGTGGAATGAAGAGTTTAAGAAGTATTAATGTTTTTCTGACTAAATGTTTATCAATTTTTATGTTAAGAGTTAATGCTTAATTCAACACTTGTGAGAAAAAACATTTTAGTTTAGTGTCAAGATGTTTCATTAAAGCCTTGAAGAGGGGGGGGGTTTGTGTGGCTTTGCTTCAAAGGTCCAGAGTTTCTTTGAATGATAAGGGCCCAATCCTTCTCGAAAAACTGGTCTTTGAGTGAATGCATATCACCCATCTCACTTCAAGCCTTGCAGTTCTGCTGAAAAGGGAGTTGTGTTCAGTTGAGGACAAACTGACCTTGTAGCTCTTAGATGAAACAGAAAGCTTTTGGCAATGCTTGGCACTGCTTTAAAAACAAGTTTGATTGAAAACATGTTTGATGAGAGTGAGTGAAGTCATGTACTCCACAAAAGGTATAAATTAAGAAGCGCTCGGATAAACAATTCGAGAGTCTGCTGCGAGTCCTGATCAGACGTCGAGCTGCAAGATGTATATTCCAAGCCAAACTGACGGCTCTCCCAGTTGTGTCAAAGGTGAGGAATAATGAGTTCAGGGTATATGCAGAAATTCCAGAGTTGAATTTAATACCTTTTAATACCTTTTTAATACCATCAAAATATTTTTTAATACCATTTAATACCATACACCGAGCTGTAACCGTAACGGCAACCTGTTGTACTTCAGTTTAGAGCAACTAATTGTAAAGTGATAGATTACTGTCATTTTCTTCCTAAACTTTGGTAGTAAATGTAGTTTTATAACAATTACTGGATACATCAATTTGCTTCTTGCCTCAATAAAAGCACTGACCTACTTGTTATTTAAATCTAACCCAAGAGAAAAAGTTTAATTATTCCCACACATAACATATCTCTAATGGCAAACAAAAGCTGTAAACTTGAAAACAGAACAGTTTAGTTAAAATAATTCAACACTGAACACATGCATAATTCAAAAAGAGAGGTAGAAAAATAATAACTACTGTATTTTTCATCCTGTAAGTTGCAGTTTTTTGCATAATTTACATGCCTTGCAACTTATAGGACGAAGTGACATATTTATAGATTTTTTTCCCCATATTTATAAACCATAACACTGAAATATGACCGTTTCATTCATTCTGACAGAAAAAAAAAACGTTCATGATATCTATTGTAGTAATAGTATGGCATGCTGTTGGATCATGTAATAGGAAAACGTGCCTATAATGACAAATTTAAAAAAGTTCAAGACAAAAACAACTGGACTTTATTTATTATACTATTTATTATACTATTATATTATACTTTATTGTTTTTTATTGCACTTTTTAGAATTCACCATGTCCTGGATGACTGAGAATCTTCACTAGCTATTAATGACTCAATCGGCCTGCCATACTCTCCCCACCTCTCTGCTTGAACCTTCAATCCAGCAGCAAGCTGCACCACGGTGGCGAAATGCAGCTAATTTGACCATTAAAGTGCATTTATTAAGAAAATGACAGACAGAAAAACACCTCTGCTATAATTTCGAGCTAACAAATAATTGTTTAGGTAATTTTGTCGTTAAATGTCGGCGAAACGAGCCGCGCTCCTTTTTCCTGTTTGTCACCGCTGAGCGATCACGGAGCACACAGGCAGCAAAACTTTTTTTTTTAAATAAAGCCGATTTAACCATTAAAGTACATTTATTAAGAAAACGTTAGACTGAGACACCCCTTTTGCTATAATTTCGAGCTAACAAACAATTGTTTAGGTACATTTCTTGTTAAATGTCGGAGGATAAAGCCGTGATCCTTTCCTGTTTCTTTTTACAGACATGATACCAGCTGTAGGTGCGCGCGCACACTGACTGACGATATGACGTCTTTGTTTTAGCTAAGGTCCTACTTGGAACATAAAATTAGAAAAGATAAATAAATTCACAGACCTTTTTTAGACGACAGAACAAGAAAAATATAGTTGTGTAGGTTTTAAAAAAATTAATACCTCGTCAGATGGCGTTTATTACTTTTTAATACTTTTTAATGGCCTTAATTTGTGTTAATTTCATTTACTACCTTTTACTACCTTTTACAACCCCGCGGATACCTTGGAGTTACATCAATGCCTAAGTTTGTACGGTTAGTACTGTGGCGAGATTTAAATACACGTTTATCTTAGCAGGAAAACTGTTTGACTTGTATATCTGAAGAGATGTACAACTGTTTGTATGTCTGAACATGTATGTTTTTACTTTTTTCTGTCACAAGAGTTCTTTAATAAATATTCATTATTTTTAATTAAGTCTGTTGTGGGTTTTTTCTAAACAAGTGTGCCTACCTTTCCGAACCAAGGTAAAACATTAACCATTTTGGATTGATCTGAAATTTCATAAAACAGCTGCGTAGCAAGAGCTGAATTTAATTAAAATAAAACTACCGTACAGAAACACCTAAAAAATATATTTGTTAGCCGACTTTATAGCAAACGGTCTCCTGAGCTTAACTAAATGTGAAATCAGCTGGAACTGGATTTTAAAAAATAGTTTGCCGATTTATTTCTTTAAATTTAGCTAAATAAACGCTTAAAAATATATTTCTTACCTGACTTTATAGCAGACGGGCTCCTGAGCTTAACCAAATGTGAAATCAGCTGGATTTAAAAATCTGTGGTGTGGTTTATGAGTGGTATCTTGCAAACAAAAACAGCGAACCTCACAGCTAATTGCGGCTACCGGTACATCCAGAGCAAGGAGCGGGCAGCGACAGAGTCAGTCCGACCAGAGGAGGCTTTTTTCGGACACATGAGCTAGAAACGTCTGGAAGTGGCCCTCTTCCTCTTTGCTCTCCGAGTCCTCTGCTGCTGCCCATAGCGCCCATAGCGGCCGAAACTGGTATTACACTAGCCTGGTTAAAACCAGACTGTTGTCCTTCACTTCGCTTTGTGCTAGGGTCTGGGATTTCTCCCATAGACAACGATTTCTCCGGTCGATTTTTGACCGGACCAATCAGAGAACAGAAGGCGGAGTTTTGTTAGTTTAGCCTGGTGAGGTCCAGGCTATCAGATAAATAGCTCATAAACCACTGTGTGGATATTTTTTCTGCTACCAGTGTGTAATTATATGGCTCTAATTTACTGACTGTTGGCCTAGATAAAACATTTGAGATAAAATTTGATTTTTTATAATTTATTTTCGTAGCGCACCCGAGGCTGTTTGGAAAATGTCAAACCGAAACAATTTAAATCCAGCAGATTTGACCATTTCGTGAATTGATTTAGGAACTGTTAAGCTCAGGAACACTTCTGATATAACGTCAGCTATGAAATATATTTTTTCTCAGCAAAGAAATAATAGTTTTTTACCTTGTTTTCATGAAAATTCCTTCGTGGCGGCAGCCATTTTAACTGACGACGTCAGTCGACGTCGTTCAAAACTCCGCCTTCTGTTCTCTGATTGGTCCGGTCAAAAATCGACCGGAAAAATCGTTGTCTATGGGAGAAATCCCAGACCCTTGTACAAAGCGAAGTGAAGGACAAGCGTCTGGTTTTAACTAGGGATGCACCGATCCACATTTCTCACATCCGATCCGATCCCGATACTTGTTAACTCAGTCTCGACCGATACCAATACTTTCCCGATCCGATACGGTTCAGGTATTTGACTCTGTATAATGAAACTTTTGCACCCAAACTATTCATTTTAACATTGTGTGAGATAAACCCAATGAAGACACTCTTAAGCCTTACAATAGGGAACCCCCTTATTGTAAGGCTTAAGAGTGTCTTCATTGGGTTTATCTCACACAATGTTAAAAAGGGCAGTCACAGATTGTGATTGAACACAATTGCTCTTTGAAGCTGGATCGGAAAAGTATCGGCAGGTTTGATCCGATACCCGATACTTAAATAATGCTGGTATCGGATACCGATACCGATACTGGATCGGATCTGCCCCATCCCTAGTTTTAACCAGGCTAGTACTACACAATTTTTGGCCAAAATGAAAAACTGAGTTCCCCTTCAGTCGGTCACTGCAGTGCAACACAGAATATATGGGAATTGCGCCACGCGCTGTTAACCTGAAGCATTACAATCACGCCTTTTAAGGCAAGTGAGGCGTCTACGTCTCCAGAGGCCACGCCCCTCTGGAATAAAAACGGAGGACGCCTCACGTTCTGCCTCTTTGCGCACTTCACCTTCGCTTGAAGCTGAACGATTCGTGGGATTTCTCTCTGGCTAAACTGCCCGGCCGGAGGCGAGCACGCTCCCTACCCAGGGCGTCACGAGAGAGCACCGTCCCGCGAACTGCTTGGTTGGCTAACTAAGCTCAGAAGAACCGCTGTTTCACGGCTAGCTAGCTCCTGCTAACTGCTGCGCGCTCTCTTGTTAGCTTCGTCTAACTTGTTAGCTCCGTCTAACAGAGGCGCCTTCGAACAGCGGAAACGTCAACGCCTTCCCCCACCAGATGGCTCTTGAGAAGGCGAAGAAAAAGACAGGTCGCTCGGGCAAGGCTACAGGACCGGATAGCCCCGCGTCACGGCCCTGCCCGAACGACCGCGGCTTCGTCATCGCCTCGGCGGATCCCCGCGACGCCTGCCCCGTGCGCCTGGGATCGGTTCACGCTAAGCTTTAGCTAACCCAGACGCGCGCACACACTGCAGCCAGCTTCGTCTGGCCATTGGGGAGAGGCGCGTGGAGTTTGTGGTCGCAGAGATTGTTAGCGCTCCTAGCGAGCGGATGACGAAGACCTCCATTTTACCCGGCTAGCGCTGCTAACTGGCTAGCTCCCCACGGTTAGCTCGGCTAACTGGGGGCCCCCTCGAACAGTGCGAGGACGACTGTGAGCCAGCTTAGCGCCGCTAATGAGCTGACGATGAAGGACTTAATTGTAGGGTATGTGTGGAAAACTGCTTAGTCTAGCTGGCTACCTAGCCTTGTTTATTCAATACTGCTAACGTTCGAGTTTTCTGTCGCCGTTACGCTAACCTGTTTAGCCGAATCGACGATAAAGTCTCGCTAACGTAGTTTGTCTCACGCTTAGCCGAGCTAAGCGTGAAATGTCCGAGTAGCTGTCACGGCTCGACGGCCTGTCTAGCCCTGCTATCTAGCCTACCAGTATCTCCCAGATAGGCTGTGCACGGCCTGCTAGCTCCTGCTAATGTAGCTGTGCGCTCTCATTGTTAGCTCCGTCTAACTGAGTGCAGTCCAAGGAAAGAATTTTCTGCTTGATACCTGCTTGGCTCTGCTAACGGGTAGCCTTTTCTACGCCTACGAAGACTGTGAAAGACCCACTACTGTCCGAGGCCTTCTGACCGAAGACGTAGCTGGAGTCTGACAAAACAAAAGAACATGGTGGCGCTGAGAGCTTATCCACCCACGGGCTAAAGGAAAGCTCTCAGACGTTAACCACATCGGAGTTCAAGGAACCTTGATCAGGGGGACAAGGGCGAGCAGATGGAGTCTCCCCCAAACGGAAGAAGCTAACACCTGCCCCTGATGAAGCCTCGGAGCAAGGCACCTGCCCCTGATGAAGCCTCGGAGCAAGGCGTCACAGAGGGAGCTCAACTCAGTTGCCTCAGAAGCTATTCCAGGCCTCTTCACCTCAGGGAAAAAGAAGGGCTGACTTGTTTTTACCACAGACTACGGTCAAGAAACCCAGTCAGATTGGTCATGTTTGTTTCACAATGCACAAAACACCTTTTCCCTTGTGCAAATAAAGAACAATTATTGTTTTCAGACAATAAAAGCTCAAAATGTGAAGGCCTCTTCACCTCAGGGAAAAAGAAGGGCTGACTTGTTTTTACCACAGACTGCGGTCAAGAAACCCAGTCTGATTGGTCATGTTTGTTTCACAATGCACAGAACACCTTTTCCCTTGTGTGTAAATAAAGAACAGTTATTGTTTTCAGACAATAAAAGCTCAAAATGTGAAGGCCTCTTCACCTCAGTGAAAAAGAAGGGCTGACCTGTTTTTACCACAGACTGCGGTCAAGAAACCCAGACTGACTGGTCATGTTTGTTCCACAATGCACAAAACACCTTTTACCATGTGTGTAAATAAAGAACAATTATTGTTTTCAGACAATAAAGGCTCAAAAGGTGAAAAGTGTCCCGTGTTTTCACGAATCGGCACAAAAACACCTCACGGAGCCAGGGTCAACAAAGAGGTCACACAGTCGTTCAGTAAAGCTTGTCGACTCACCTCTGATCAGACCACAAAAAAAAAAAAAAAAAAAGACGAGATTATGATTCCACTTATGTGGAATGTCTCTGTGGAGTAAGCCCAATGTCCAATAGGGGGCGACACACGCCTCGGGACACAAACAGGCGGATTTACCGCAAATACTTGGCCGTCCCGCAGGGAGTGGGCACTCTCAGACCTATGTTTTGTATCTGAGACCGGCGACTCAGATCGCAAAAAAAAAAAAAAAAGTTCAGGCTGACACAGCTGATCCAGACCGTGTGCCCGGCAGCCCCTGCGTGTTCACAAAATGCCTGAAGGCGGCGCTGTCGTCCATGAGAGCTCAGGGCGTCAGAGCGCTGGTTTTTCCTCAGCGATGCTTTAATTCTGGGCAGCTCCAGAGAGCAGGTGGAATTACACACAGACCGTGTGTTGTCACACCTAAAATGTCTGGGTCTCATAATAAACTCAGCAAAATGCCATTTGTCCCCATCCCAGGGAATAATTTTTCCTGGTCTGGAGTTGAACTCTGATCTGCACAGAGCGAGGCCGTCAGAAAGACGAGATTCAGGCCTGCAACACCGCTTAGCTCTGTTCGAACTGAACAGAACTATGACTTTAAAAGGCTGCCAGCGTTTCCTGGGCCCCATAGCAGCAGGACTCGCTGTTTTTCATCTCGTTTGGTTATAGATGAGCGCTTTCCAGATTTTGGTGGGCTTGCAGCAGCGAGGCCCCGCCTCCCCACTACAAAAGATGACAGTGGACTCAGGCCGCCTGGTAGCCCTACAGCCAGGGAGGGACACCTCTATGATGAAGAGGTGTCCCACTGGGCAGGGTGCGGTCTGGGGTACGGGTGACAATGTACCTGTCCAACTCTGGCTGGGACGGTATTTGTCAAGATCAGCACGCACGGCTACACTTAGACCAGATGGAGCCGCTCGCTGTGTTCCCTGTCGCTAAGACATTTCTACAGGGGGGGGTCTGATTTCATGTCAACATGTTCTAATAAGATCGGACAACACCTGTGTGATCTCCTATGTCAACAGGGAGGGGGGTACTTACTCCCCACCCCTCCTGAGGTTGTCCCAGGAACTGTTAACGTGGTGCACCCCACGTCTCCTGTCACTCAGAGAGACGCACGTGCCAGGAGAGCTGAACCAGGGGGCTGTTACCCTGTCGAAGGGAGCGCCCCTCCACTCAGAGTGGCGCCTGCACCCTCGCATCGTGAACCAGATCTAGGCACAATACGAGAGAGCCGACGTCGGTCGGTTCGCCACCAGGGGAAACGTCCACCTTGCTAGGTTCCGCTCCATACGGGGCGTGAACACATCTCCCGGGTCAGACGCGTTCGCCCACGAGTGGCCGGCGTCAAAGCTCTATTATTCCCCCCTGTAGCGTGGCTCCAACCGACGCTGGAGCGTGTGTGCAGGGGGGGCCTCTCTCTGATCCTGGTAGCACCCAGGTGGCTAAAGAAGGTCTGGTTTGCAGAGCTGGTCTCGCTGTTAGCAGGAGCACCATGGCAGCTGCCTGCTCACAGAGACCTTCTATCACAGGCCCACGGGCAAATCTGGCACCCACGACCGAGCCTGTGGCGGTTGTGGGTCTGACTGCTGAGAGGAACAAACTGATCAGCTTTGGTTTACCCAACAGTGGGGTAAATACAACTCAGAAGAACGCACGTGCGATGTCCACTCAGACACTTTATTTACCAAAATGGTGTGGTTTTGAGCTCTGGTGTATGGAAGGGAATATTGTGCCATATTCCTATAACATAGCACAGCTCCTCACTTTTCTACGGGATCTGCTGGATAAAGGTCGCTCCTTTTCCACCATTAAGGTCTTTTTATCAGCTGTTTTCAGCATGCCACGAGGGGTGGGGCGGCAAGTCTCCCGGTTCCCACCCTCTCGTGATCCGGTTCATGAAGGGAGTTATGAAGGTGAGGCCTCCGAGCAGGGTCTTGGCCCCACAGTGGGACTTAACTCTGGTCCTATAGGCCCTCTGTGATCCTCCTTTTGAGCCTTTGCAGAGTGCTAGAATTGATGTATTGTCTTATAAGACTGCTCTCCTTTTAGCTTTATGCTCTGCTAAACATGTTGCGGACCTGCATGCTTTGTT
>JBBPBX010021676.1:0-22646 GCA_038048925.1 Garcialebias charrua | reverse complement strand
CATACATATATATATATATACTATACATACATATGTATATATATATACATATATATATATATATATATATATATATATATATATATATATATATATATATATATATATATACATATATATTTATATATACACACATTGATGATGGTGGAGTACACTACTTTGGACAAAACTGAAAGTGGCATGCATCCTAAAAAATCTGCGCCGCTCCATTGTCCCAGTTGATCAACAAGTGTGTTCCAAACTAAAACATTTGTAATATAAACTTAACAATATGTAATCAATCAATTCCAATCAAAATATCAAAGCAACTTTATTTAAATACTGTAAATGTTACATGTCAATAAAATTGTAACAGTTTTAAAAAATGAAAGATTGGTGTTATTTGTAGAAACAGAAAAACATATTACTAAATCTGCAGTTATGTATGAAATATGAACTTAAAATATCATCACTGGAATCTTAACCTGTTGTTCCAAAACATGTAACAATAATTAAAAGTAAAATTTGGCCAATAGCTCAGGTAAAAATGCTGACCTGTAGAACATTTCTACATTTTTCACTGCTTCTGTAAAGAACTCACCATCAGACACAATCCTCTGTGAATAAAGTCATCTGACCCAGAACTAAAGTTCTTTAGTTTGTAGCAGGTCGCTTTTGTAAAAGAGTCCACGAGGCTCAATGAGATTTACCTGACTAAATAAAGGTTGAATGAAAAACACCATGAAGTCACAGTACCCCTGCTCCGTCACAAACTGAGCTTGTATGACATCTGCTGAGTTCATAGGACCTGTTTGTGTTGTCAATGCAGGACTGTTTTTTTTTTCACTGAGGCACCGAGGACATCTTTGGCACAATGTGGACAAGGTGCAGGAGAGCAGAGCATCAGGAGAAGCTCTGAGGTCTGTTCGGCTGCAGTTGATGTGTAGTCTGGAGTCACAAGATCAGATCCTGATGCAGCAGTTCAGCGATGGCTTCATATGTCTGGCTGGCTGTTTTCACTGCCCCATCTGGCAAACAACACAAAATTATTGTTATAATCTCCTCTAAACATCATTATCCTTTGCTTTTATCTGTAATTTTCAAAGTTTGGAGTGTTTGTGTCATGACATACTTGCTTTACAGTGCAGTGACTTGTCCCATCCTTCTCCAAGGACACCCACGGCTAGAGGATCTTTACACAGGAACTGACTGATTAACCTGAAATGATACACATTACACATTAATACAGGCCTATAGGCCTAAGTGACAAATTTATGGATTTTTCCCCATATTTATAAACCATTTTTGGACTGAGATATGACCGTTTCCATTTATTCTGACTGAACCAAAACAAAACAAAAACAAAAACAGAAGTACTGTACTGTAGATAGCAGCAGTAACATGTATGGCATGAAGTTGGCGGTTGTATCACGTAATATGAAAACGTGGCTATAATGATAAATTCAAAAAAGTTCAAGACAAAAACAACTGGACTTTATTTATTATACTATACTTTAGACTATTTTTTCCTTCCTTGCACTTTTTAGAATTTACCATGTCCTGGATGACTGAGAATCTTCACTCGCTATTAATGACGCAAACGGCCTGCCATACACTACATTCTGCTCTGCTTCGAAACTTGAAAACAGCTGCCAACTTGGCGAATTTGACCATTAAAGTGCATTTATTAAGAAAACGTTAGACTGAGACACACCTCTGCTACAATTTCGAGCTAACAAATATTGTTTATGTGATTTTCTTGTTATATTTCAGAGAAACGAGCCGTTCCGCCATCTTTTTTTTTTCTAAAAGCCTCTCGGCTGTTGCCTGAAGTCAGTCTCTGAAACGGTCTTTCCGCAGTCCAAAAAAGCTAAGAAACAGTTGCATGACTCACTGGAAATATGCTTAAAGTTAGAAAACACTCACCTGCGCAGACACCTCTTGAAAAATCTTTTCATTGCACGTCACTCCATCCAGCTCCCTCTGAATATTTTCATCGGCCAGCAAATACAGAAAAGCCTGAACCTCCGCGTTTGACCACGGTTGTGACATAATTATTAGCCTGTGTTAATTCTCAAAAATGTGCTCCTCCAACTTGTTGTTCTAGAGTTTGGCGGGATGGCAGTTTGCATTTCCTGGAAGACTGAATCTTCTTCTTCTTCTTCTTGGCGGATTGCAAACAACGTTCAGGTGCATACCGCCACCTACTGGAGAAGACTGAATCTCCGCCCTCCGACCTAGGAATACGCCCCCTGACCAATCAGTGACCACACTGTGCTGATGTCATAACTGGACCCTAAAGAACTGGACCTTTGTACCTCAGTGAGGCAGGCACCAAAATAGGTCTGGTTTCACGTGAACAGGCCCCTATTGGTACACTCCATAACTAGTTGTTAACTAGTTACGAAGAAGCCCGAACGAGCGCGAACAGGCCCTGTGGATAAATGGCATAACTGACCACCAAAATGTATACCTATATCTCTATTTGTGTCTTAGTGTATTTGTAAGTACCTATATAAATTTTCTTTAATCTTTCCTCTTCTTTTTTTCTTGTCAGTTTCTCTTTTTTCCTCATTGTCTCATCTTCTCTGTGTTGAGTGGAGGCCAATGTCTCATTTATTTCAGTCTCTTGCCTTTCTTTTTTCCCCCAAACTGAATCTAAAATCCAGAATCTTCTTTTCCATCATGGTGAACTGTTTAAAAACAAACTTCCAACTTTTAAGCATTTTTGCTATTTTTGTTCTCTTCTTATTTATTTATTTTTATTCATTTTATTTTATTTATTCATTTCAGATTTAAAACACAAAGACAATTTACAAACACATGAAAGAAAAAATAAATAAATAAAATGAAAGGTAGTAGAAGAAGAAAAAAATCTTGTCATATCTGCCCCTTCTTAAAACAACTGTGCAGCAGCAGTTTTCTGTTGGTCATGTCTCGAAAAATGTCAATGACCTCAGTGAGGTCATTGACATTTTTTGCAATTATGTTGCTAATTATTTGCAAAACAAACTTATTTGCACATGTCAGAAATCTTTGCTTGCTATTCTAAATTTTGTTTGTCATTCAAAGTTTTGCTTGTGATTCTCACATGATTCTCACATGACGTCGTGGGCAGAGCCTAAAATTGTAACAAAAGATTTCTGATGTGTGTAAATAAAAGTTTACATTTTGCAAATAACTTTTTAAGTTCACGAGAGAAAAATTAGTTAAAAAAAGTTTTTTAAACAAAAGTTTTTGCTTTTAAAAAAATGAAATCATTACAATTCCAAAAGTTTTTATTACAATTTTATTTTACTTAACTAAAGTTAGTTGTTTTTTTCATTGAGTAATTGTGAAACAAATTTAACTCCATACTTTGCTAACCAGACCCTAAACTTACATGTACTTAAAGTCTGGATTAGGGCTGCAACTAACGATTATTTCAATAATCGATTAATCGGCCAATTATTTTTTCGATTCATCGATGAATCAGCAAAAAAAAAAAAGGAAACAAGTTTTAATTATCACCTCTTTATTCCAAAATTTGACTGACATATCAAATCGCACAAAAAACAGGTTGCTACTTGACTATTCTGTTAGTAAAATATTGAATAATTAAAAAATAAAGTTAGTCAGCTTCAATAAAAAATAAATGTACACAAACATATATACAAATGTATGATTTATACCTGCACAAAATGTAGCTACTTTGTAAAATGTGTTTTTGAGGGACAAGTGTAACCTGGATTAAAGGTGTGGATTGTTTTAACCTGGATGGGGCAGCTGTGGCTGAGTTGTTAGAGCAGTCGTCCTCCAATGCAAGAGTTGGGGCTTGGAATCCACCAGCAGTCACATGCCTAAGTGTCCATGGGCAAGACACTGAACCCCATGTTTGTGCCCCATTGGTGTATGAATGTGAGCTAAAGCTCTGATTTGTCTCTTTAGAATGATTTGTTCTTTGTAATCTAGTAGAGTGCTGTATGAATGGGTAAATGAGGACATGTAGTGCTTTACACTACTATAAACAGTGTAAAGCACTTTGAGTATCAATTAGATAGAAAGGTGCTATATAAGTACAGTACAGTCCATTTACCATTACAAGTGTGGATCATTGTAACCTGGGTTAAAAGTGGGCATCATGGCAGTGAAGCCTTCGTCTTCAACCATCGACAGAGGCCTCATGTCAGTGACGTTCATGTAAGGATCTTTCAGTCTCTGCTGCTTGCTGTGGTGTGCATGATGTCTGTCCATCATGAAGGCTGTCGTTCATTGTTTTCTGGAATGAGAGAGAGTTTATATGTATTATATCTTACAGTGCTAGGTTAAACACACACGCACGCACACACACACACACACACACACACACACACAAATATAAAATACTAATTACACACACTTGAGTAGATGAATAAATTACTGTAATTCCTGTTTAAATGCAATTCATCCTTCCATACAATGCAGTGACTTCAGACTTTGCCAGCAAATTAAAATTTGAAGCTAAATCATTAAATTATCACCATCTTTGTGTTAGATTTATTTATAAAACACATTTAAACACTGCTTGTATCATTACATTAAAATTAAAAACACACGCATTCTCTGTCACAGCTAAGAAACGAGCAGCTTCAGCTACCAGAGACACTGGCATCACGTTTTCTCTCTTTGAAACAGAACAAATATGGTTAAGACTTACTTGCTGCTCTTCCTTCATTCACACCGTGGTGAAGCCGTCATGTTTACATTTCATCTGCGTGGTTATCTCGTGTCGCGTCGTCACTTTTCAAAGCTTTTTTATCTTTATGAAGCGTCGAACTCCCACACGTTGGGGGACTTTACAGTTTTCTCTGCGTCGCGTCGGTCATTTGTAAAATAGACTTTGAAAACAGTCTCTGCTCTGTTTCCTCCTCCCTCCTCGCTCTGTTCAGCAGCCACACATGCGCAGCACGCTGACGCTGCTGTTTTTTTTTTTTTTCAAACTTTATTCAGTCAGCCAGCTTTGACAAAGATTTACCGGTGAACAAAACCATAACAAAATGGCTCTGCGGCGCCGTGAAAGAAGCATAATCGCGCAACACAACGAATCGATGATGAAATTCATTGCCAACACTTTTAAAAATCGATTTTTATCGATTTTATCGATTCGTTGTTGCAACCCTAGTCTGGATAGAGTTTTTTCCCCTTCATTTGTACGCTTTTATTGGACAGGAGCAACTTGAGTGGTTATTACATACATTATATCTATTATGGTAGTTCAGGGTGAGTTATTTTTAATTCTAAGTGAATATTCTTGTTGGACTTTTATTTAAGTGCTATTTTCCTTCAAGATACATTTACCTAACGCTAGAATAAATGCAATGTACATCAGTGTTAATTTTGACAGCTATTTTTAATTTAGTTTTAGTCTTAGTCATGTGACTAAAACATCATTTAGTTTTAGTCATTACTTAGTCATCAGAATTTTTTTTGTTTTAGTCTAATTTTAGTTGACAAATCAATGAAAACATTTAGTCGACTAAATCTACAGTCAATTAAGTCGACTAAGTTATACATAGTAAAAACTTTTCATCAATTCTCTGTAGTTACTAAAACAAAACAATGTTTTAACCATAATATTAATCTTAATATGCAATACATACAACAACAAATAAAACTTTTTTCAAACATTATTTGTCTAACCTTGCTTTTAACAGTAAAACTACAAGCAGTACTTGAATCCAGTGTTAATTTTGACAGCTATTTTTAATTTAGTTTTAGTCTTAGTCATGTGACTAAAACATCATTTAGTTTTAGTCATTACTTAGTCATCAGAATTTTTTTTGTTTTAGTCTAATTTTAGTTGACAAATCAATGAAAACATTTAGTCGACGAAAATAATTAGTCGACAAAATTAACACTGATGTACATTATGCAGCAAAGGAAGTTAGAAGATCGGACATATATCCATTATGGAGAGATGATAGGTTTTGGACGGGCGATGAGCTCCCTATTGCATAAGCCAGGGGTGTCAAAGTCAAATACATGGAGGGCCAAAAAAACTAATTTGCTACAAGCCAATGGCCGGACTGGTTCAATGTTTATTTTAATGGGGTGATATAAGAGGTTTTTTTTCTTCTTCTTTTTGCACTCTTTTCATTCAATGTTTTCTTTTTTATTAATTTGTTTTATTTTGTCTCTTTTAAATGAATGAATAAATGGATTAAATAAAATATTAAATAGCTTTACATCTGTTAAGTTCTTGGCATAAACCAACACAGACAGACATGTTCCTGCTTTTAGTATTTTACATTGTTTTATAATGTAGCTGTTTATGTTTCGTTTTTTAATACAGTTTTCTTGTGATTTTTAATTAATATGCTTTTTTATGATTGTTTACTGTTGGCTGCAAGTATCAAGCTGCGAAATCCTTCATTTTCTACAGCTGATAGCTGTTGGTCATTAATTATAATGAAGTTTAACAACTTCTCGGTGAACATTTGAGCTCCGTGGCTTCAGCGGTGTGTTTTTCTTGTTCAATCCGGGGCGGGGGCTCTGATTTTGGTCAGCTGCTCTCCGCCTGTCCCTCCTACAAGACGGTCAGACAGCAGGTCGGACTGGACGCAGCTGGCCGCGGTCGGTCTCCCTGTTTCGGTTCAGCGAGAGTGGCGTCCCGCTGAAGCCCTGGAGCTTGAATGTCCGACATAAAACCAACTTGACCGCAGTTTAATGTGGCGCTATGGCTATGCAGACATTGCACATTGCTGTCTTGTGGTGTTTAGTGTAAAATACTTCCACACAGCGGACATGTTACAATGAAAAGTTGGCTAGTTGTTAGCTAAAGTGCTACTCACTCAGTCCGCATGCTGTAGCTGGCTGCAAACTGAAAGGGATTTGCTGAATAGTAGTAGTAAGGGTGGGGCCATGCCCCCCCAATGGCAATGCCCCCTAGGGGGCCAGCTCCCCCACTGACCCTAAGGCAGGTCTTATTACTCTGGGTTCATGAGACACGACTCCGGATCGGATTGGCCCCACCCCTACTACTATTGTTGCATTGTGGGGAATGTAGTGTTGGTACGTGACCGGAAGGCTTAGTATGTTGTTTTTCTTGCAAAATACAAAAATGCATGAGTGTTTGTGGCATGGGCAGCTGGCATGTTGTTTTTTATTACATTTTAGATCAAACTAGTTAGCTAGCTAGCTTTGTGTTATTTATTTATTTTGCAGTTTGGGTGTGCCCTTCATTTTCTGTACCTAATGTGTGTGTGTGTCTTGTCTTATAACCAGGTGGAACTCTGAATGGCCCTTTGAAGCCAGCAGTCTGGACCAGTGAGAGACTTCAGCACCTGCAAATGACACACCATCCTGCTGCACAGAGCAGCTGCCTGTTTTGATATTTAGGTTTTATTGAGATTTGAAATTGTTGGAGATTTGTAAATCTGCGCCTTTGTAACTTTTTGTAAATAGTTACAGTTGTTTATTCGTTTCTTTAAATAAAATATGGTGTGCTTTTCAAATATTGTGTTCTTTTACTTTGATAAAATACTTTAATTAAATAAAACTAGCAACACATTACGTTCTGTTTTATTTACTTTAAAGAAGTGAGGAGTAGGGAGATGAAAAATTATGTTTTTTGATACTGAGACTGGATGAGTAGCCCTCGGCAAACTGCCGACTTCAAAAGTAGCTCTTGGTTCAAAAAAGGTTGGGCACCCCTGCTGTAAAGTGTCTCATGCCTGGACATCTTGCTGTTCATATCGAGCCAGTGTGTGAATTCATCTCAAAGTACCACATCTCAACTAAACACACTCACTTTTTGACATTGACCTAACAACTGTTCCCTGTTACAGAATATGTAATATAACATTAAAATAATTAAAGTTGTGAAAATCTTCTAATTTAGGCCAATATATTTCTACTGTATTGCTCACATCTACCCTCTCTATTCGTTTGTGTTTATTTAGAGTTGTTGAATTTTGGTGTAAGACTTGATTTAGAGCATTTTATTGCAATAATAAAACGTGTTTTACATTCATTCATTCAACCTTTATTTATACAGGCTAGCCTCGTTGAGCCACGGGGACTCATTTACAAGAGGGACCTGTCTCACTCACACCCAGGGTCAATTTAGAGTTACCAATCAGCCTAACATGCATGTTTTTGGACTGTGGGAGGAAACCGGAGCACCCGGAGAAAACCCACGCATGCACGGAGAGAACATGCAAACTCCACCCAGAAAGGCCCCCGGACTGGGATTTGAACCGGGGACCTGCTCGCTGAGAGGCAGCAGCTCTACCAGTTGTGCCACCGTGCTGCCCATAACATTACAAAAAGACTTTAAAGGATAGTTGTACCTTATTAAAGTAGAGAAAAAAACTTGTTTTTATTGTCTTCTTCCCAGTATTAGAGAATGAACATGAAAATCTTTGACCTTCAGGGCAGGGCCTAATGGTACATTTAAGCCCGAGATACACTCGAGCGTCCTCACAATACGCCTATACGCAGCGTACGTACGCTGTGGCAAAAGCGTAGCCCCGCGTAGCCCCTCAGGGCACGTACGCGCAAAAGTTTTTTTTTACTACGCATACGCGATGCGCGGTGTCTGAACATAAACTTCCCCGGCGCCGGACTGTTTTGTATGTTACACAAATTAAATAAATTCCCCTTCTTTATCGCTGATCGGGCCTTTTCTTTTGTTTTTTTGCCTAAAGTCAAGTAACCGCTTCTTCCTCCGTTCACTCGATGATTGAAATGAATGAATTCAGGTCCTACCTGGGTGCGGCGATGTTTTAAATATCCCTGGTGGGCTGTGTGCTGCAGGAAAAGCACTCCCTGTTATTATTTTTATTTCTGAGAGAACTTTTTACAACATATATAGTAGAAACACCGCATGAACACCGCCGCGGTCTTCAAGGCGCTACATGAGCTGGCTGTCAATCATTTCAGTAGGCGTGTCAGCAAGTAACCAATCAGCGAGCTCAGTTGAGTCCCCTCCGTGTGCAGCTGCTCATATTACAACAAGGAGAACGCGAGCGTATAGTTTCTGACATATGCTGAAGCATATCAGCAAAACACATGTGCACAAAATGCGCGCGTAGAGTGGCGTACCTGAGGACGCATGAGTGTATCTCGGGCTTCAGGCTCTTTGGGGAGGGGCCCCTTTACAAAGGTTTGCCTGGCATAGTTGCCAAGTCCGCTTATTTCAAGCGGCATTGGGCTTGTTTTCCCCTGGAGTCGCTTTCAAATTTGATCAGCCGCTTGTGGCGTTTTTTGGGGCTTCTCGCGGACATTGAGTCGCTTATTTGTGCTTGTTTTTCAGTCGAGCAGTAATGCAAGTGGTAGGCAGTTTGTCACGCCCCCCTTCCACGTATGTTACGTCAAGGCGGATGTTACGTTCATGTGCAGTTGGCGCAAGCGACAGTCAGAGCCGGTAACTATATAAGCGCGAGCAATTAATGATGAGTCAGCATGAGCAGCATATAGTGACACAACATATATATCTTGTATCATTCAACTATGTTAGTTTTTAGCAAACAAAATGATAAATTAATGAAAATTACTTTCAAAGTGAGTTTAAAATTAAAAACCGTGTTTCTTCACGGGACATCCGACTACACGCGAATGCAACATTGTTATTTATTCTTTGTCTATTCATTCATTCAACCTTTATTTAGTCAGGTAAATCTCATTGAGCCTCGAGGGCTCATTTACAAAAGCGACCTGCTACAAACTAAAGAATTTAGTGAAATGTCTAGACAAGACAACGCTAATATGAGCTCTAAGTGGGGTAAATATGGAAAAAAATATAATAAAGATTGGGAGAAAGAGCGTGCTCTTCAAGACTGGATCTGACCACGACCACAGATGGGAGAAAAATGCAAAATGTATTTTTATTTTTTAGACTGAATACGTTCTTTAATGTATAATTTTGCTGGTTATATGTAATGCCATAATAAATATGTTTATACTGTTTAAAACTGCCTTTTTTTACACAATGGGATGGGGTGCTTTTTTGGGGGCTTTTTTTGAAAGAGCGAGTCGCTTGTTTGTGCTTGTTTTGAAGGAGCTGATCGCTTCTTTCGGTCTGGAGATCTGGCAACCCTGTTGCCTGGGGCTACAAAATGTCTCAGTCCGCCACTGGGGGCGGGGTACACCCTGGACAAATCGCAAATCCAACTAAAATCATCACTGAAACGATGTTTAGATACAAACCTAATCCGTGGAGCAGAACTTTTGGGTTGAAAACAGCACCTTGGGTTTTGTTGTGTTGCAGTTTGTCCTTCAAACGACATCGTTCCTCTTTATAGTCTGCATGTGTTGTTTCCAGAAACTCGGACATTTCTTCAGCAGCCACTTCCTCTCGTTGTTCAGCCTGATGTCTCCTCATCTCTGTTAGCCGTTTCCTTTAAATAATACTAATAGTTTCGGAACGGGTACAGACGAACTGAAATCAATAAAATGAAAGAAGTACTTCCGGACACTTCTTCTTCATGGGGTTAATGGCGGTTGGCAAAAATCTTTAGGTGTGCATTACCGCCACTACTGGTATGGAGTGTGGTTCTTCATGGGATACTTCTATGTGTACGCCTGATTAAACTAAACAACTTTGTTTTCTTAAAATATCTAATTATAATCTGGATATGTTTACTCTCTAAGTTATGTTGTAGTGCAGCTATTATGTTAAACTTTTCTTTTATCTCTTCAAATTCTCTCTTCATATATTTACGGTCTTGATCATAGTTTTGACATTCCTGTAGAACATGTTGCAATGTTTCATCTTGTCCACAGTGCTCACATTTGCCTGTATTGTGTTTCTTTATTTGAAATAATGAATAATTAAGTCCTGTGTGTTCAAATCTTAGTCTTGTTATTAATCTTTCCTCCTTTCTGCTCCTTCTTCCAGTTCGTGTTTCACCTACTGTCATTTTGATCCCATAAAACCATCTTCCTTTACTTTCTTCATCCCATCTTTTCTGCCATTCTTTCTTCAGTCTTTGTTTAATGATACTTTTTGCCTCTGATTTACTTGTTTTTACTGTGAAGTTGATCTGAGTTTGAGTTGCCTTCTTTGCCATCTTATCTGCTGTCTCATTTCCTTTTATCCCAATGTGTGCTGGTACCCATAAAAATGTTATTGTTAATCCCATTCTTTGTGTACTAAATAATGTATGGAGTATTTCTAGTAATATGTCCGGTCTACTGTCTGAATGATCGTGTTTTAAACTTAATAATGTTGAACTTGAATCTGAACAGATTATTGTTTTTAATGGTTTTACCTCCTGCACCGCCAATAAAAACCGCTAACATCTCTCCTGTGTATACTGACAAGTCGTTGGTGATTCGTTTTCCTATTTTTATTTTAAATTCCGGTATTATAAAAGCTATTCCTATTTTTTCATTTATTTTTTATGCATCCGTATAAATTTGAATGTACTGATAATAACTGTTTATGTAGGTCTGTGCTGCATGTGAATCTACGATGTATGTCTTGTCCTTTTTCTTTTCCATGTCATGTCTACCCTTGCTGTTGGTAAAATCCAGGGTGGTAAAACTGATAGTGGTAGATGTTGACTTATTTCTAAACTGTGTACCTGAACTTCTTCTATTTTCTGTCTTATAATCCATCCAAAACTTTTTGTTTGTTTTTTCTCTTTTTCCCAGCATGGGTTTAGTGTATCAAGTGTCGGATGATCCGGGTTATTGCTTTGCAAGTTAATCCAGTAATTTAGTGCTAGTTGTGTTCTCCTTAGCTCCAGTGGCATTTCACCCATTTCCACTTCTAGTGCTGTTGTCGTTGTGGTTTTGAAAGCTCCTGTACAAATTCTTAACGCCTGATGTTGTATTGTGTCTAATCTTTCCAGATGAGTTTTTGCTGCTGATCCATAAATTATGCTTCCATAGTCAATGTTTGATCTGATTAATCCGGTGTATATTTGTTTTAAAGCTCCTCTATCTGCTCCCCAGTCACTGCCAGCCAAACATCTCATAACATTTAATATTTTCTTACACTTATCTATAAGATTCTGTATATGCATTTTCCATATTATTTTTTCATCAAACCATATTCCTAAAAACTTTATACTTTTTACCTGTCCTAATTCCTGATTATACAATTTTAATTTAATTCCCTCTCTTATTTTTTTCTGTGTAAACACCATAACTTTAGTTTTTTCTACTGAGAACTTAAATCCCCAATGAAATGCCCATTGTTCTATTCCCATCATCACAGCTTGTATCTTCTTTACAACAAATTCAATATTTCTCCCTCTTTTCCACATGGCACCATCGTCCGCAAACAGTGAACATCCTATATCCCTCCCAGTGTCTGTAAATATATCATTGATCGTTAATGAAAAAAATAATGGACTTAAAATGCTCCCTTGTGGTGTTCCATTGTCTGCAGTAATTTTATTTGATAGGTCTTGCCCAATTCTCACTTCTATCGTTCTGTTTGATAAAAAGTTTTGAACCCAGTTATACATTTTTCCATTAATCCCCATTTGACATAATTTAATTAATAATCCGTCCACCCACATCATGTCGTATGCCTTCTCGATGTCAAAAAAGACAGCGACCACACTTTCCTTGTTGATTTGTGCTTTTCTGATTTCGTGTTCTAAACAAATTGTTGGATTAGTATTCCGCCCTTTTCTAAACCCACTCTGATATTTAGAAATGTATCCTTTGTTATTCAAATAATAAGTTAATCTATTATTAATCATTTTTTCCATTATTTTACACATGTTTGAAGTTAAAGCAATTGGTCTGTAATTTTCTGGTTTTGAATTGTCCTTTCCTGGTTTGGCTATTAGAATGATGACAGCCTCCTTCCAACTCTGTGGCAGCTCCCTCTACTCCCAGATTTTATTGTAAAATTCTAAAATAATGTCTTTTGATGTTACGCTGAGATGTTCTATCACTGTGTACCAAATGTTATCTTTACCAGGTGCTGTATTCTTTGTTTTCCATAGTGCATAATTTAGTTCTGTTATTGTAAATGGTTCATTTAATGAATTATTTGTTTCTTCAGTATTTTGTAACAAATCTTTGAATTTTAGTTTTGTGGCTTCCTGACCTCTCCTTCCTTCTTCACTGATGTTACTCGAGCTATGAATGTTACTAAATGTTTGTACTAACATTTCAGCTTTCTCGTCATCTTTTATAATAGTTTTGTTTTCTATTTTCAACACTGGATATTCATATTCTTTTTTAATACCATTCATTCATTTAATTATTTTCCAAATTTTTTCAATTTTCGTTTCTCTTCCCACTGTGTTACAGAATTTTCTCCAATATTCTCTCTTTGCTTTATCAACGATTCTCCTAACCATAGCTTGATTTCTTTTATAATCAATTAAGTTCTGATAAATTGGATTTATTTTAAGTACTTTAAATGCTTTATTTCATAATTTTATCATATCACTACATTCACTTGACCACCACGGTACCATTTTTTGTCATTCTGTCTTTCTCCTTTATCAAATTTTCTGCTGCTTCTAGAATTATCTTGTTTTTTTTAACAAAGTTTTTTTTATATATTTTTTATGTAAGACAAACAACTAACAAACATACACACAGCGAAAAACCCTCCCCCCCCTCACCTCCCCTCCTATACCGGATCTACTACCCCAACAAGTATCCACCTTGTATTCAGACATCAATCAATACAAAGCACAAGTTTGTAAAAGGAGCCGACCTTTGGCCTTTACACAAATTTATCTGCCGAAATATTTTCTACGTAAGCTATAAATGGCTGCCAGATATCATAGAATGTGTTTACAGATCCTCTAACAGTGTATCTTATCTTCTCCAAATGGATGAAAGACATGACCTCTCTTACCCAGTGTCCATATACTGGAGGATGTGGATCCTTCCATCGAAGAAGAATGAGTCTTCTAGCCAGTAGAGAACAGAAAGCTAACACAGTCCTCTGATGTTTGCTGAAGGAAGTCTCTGCTGCAGCCACCCCAAAGAGAGAGATGAGTGGTGATGGATGAACAGTTTGTCCAAATACTCCTGAAAGAGTGTCAAAGATGCCTTGCCAGTATCCATGTAACTTTGGACAAGTCCAGAATGTGTGTAAAAGTGTGGCTGAAGATTGTTTGCAATGATCACACGTCGGGTCGAGGTCCTTTTTGAATTTGCTTAATCTGTCCTTAGACCAATGTAAACGACGTACTACCTTGAATTGAAGTACAACATGGTTCAAACATATTGAAGAAGAATAGATATTTTCAATGATTTTTTGCCAAACTGTGTCTGAAATGGATTCCTCCAAGTCCGTCTCCCACTTACACTTCAAAGTGTCTAAGTTGGTATCATTATATGAGCTGAGCAAGGAATAAACTTTACTCATAGAACGTTTTGTTACTGACTTACACATCAGAATTTCATCTAAAAGAGAAGCAGGAGGACGTAGAGGAAAGCATCCAGAGTTTGACATTACAAAATGTCTCAATTGTAAATACCTGAAAAACTGTGACTTGTGGATGTCAAATTTCTGTGTTAGCTGTTCAAATGAGGCAAATTTATTGTCTATATAAAGATCATATAGAGAATTTATTCCCTTTGAGCCCCAAATATTGAAAGCAGAGTCTATTAGTGAGGGAGCAAACATGTGATTATTTGATATTGGAGCATATAATGATAATTCTGTCTTATTAAAAAACCTCCTGCACTGATTCCAGATTTTTATTGTGTGAGTTACCACTGGATTAGAAGTATAAGTTGGCACTGGTTTATTGAACGGTAACTGGGAGCAGACTAAAGCAGAGGGAGAGCTAGATGTGATTGAATTCCTCTCTAAGGTCACCCAGGTAGGAGCCGGATTGTCCTCTCTCAACCAATACAGTAAAGCTCTGATATTAGCCGCCCAGTAATAATGTAAAAAATTGGGGAGTGACAAACCACCAAGACCACAAGGTATCTGCAGCATCTTATTGCCTATTCGTGGATGCTTTTTATTCCAAATGAATAGTGACAATTCACTATTTAGATTGGAGAAGAAAGTCCTGGTGAGGAAAACTGGTATGTTCTGAAATAGAGTAATTTGGGTAATATTGCCATCTTGATCACATTGATCCTACCCCCCAGGGATAGAGGCAAGGATGTCCATGTAGCAATGTCTTTCTTAAGGTTCACCAGAAGAGGCAGATAGTTTGCTTTATAGAGATCTTTGTGGCTGTGAGTAATCCAAATACCAAGGTATTTAAATTTGACAGAACTAATTTTGAAAGGAACTGGACCCATATGCTGCTCCTCTATTGGGGTCATAGGCATCAATTCACTTTTTTTTTTAAATAAGTAACTCAGGAATACTAGACAAGGGATCTGATATATAAAGAAGTTGTTTGCTTATCTGAATAATCAGCGAGGTAATCACAAGGTGCGTGACACGCCCTCACTGCAGCCTACCTGCTAACAGGGTCTATTGAACCGGTCCCGGAGTTTGGGTATTACCTTGAACTACGTGGGACAGCTTCCGACTGAAGGCTGTCGATGGGAGAATTCATCTGGACTATTCACCTCCTAGCTTCCATAAGCCACACCCCTTTTTCACCTTGCCCCTCCCTCCACCTCAGCAGCTGGGGACCGGAGGATTTAGTACAAGGCAACTCATGTTAACGGAGGCTTCTCCCGTGTTTAAGCTCGCTATTGTTACTGATCCAGTTAATTTTAGGATCCAGGAGATCGGATCCTGGGGTATTGTTTTTATACTAAACCTTAGATGCTAATGCTTAACCTTTCAAAACCTCCCAATGTTTGATGTTATCTTTGTGAACCAAACTTTACATTTCCATGGACAAGTGGATGATGAATAAAAGTCAAGAATTTTACGTTTTGTTTATTTTAATCAATTATTTTGCAGGGAAGGATCAGCGTTTACAGCACAACAGTACAATTAATTATTATGATTATAAGTAAAATAAAAGTATTAATTCACCAAACAATCTTTAGACTCGATGTTAAGTTGCTCGATCTGCACAGAGTCCTTAAGGAGGTTCTTTTCTGGAGTCCAGGCTGGAGAGGCTCGGAGGGTCGTCTCATTGATGTCACACAGTTAACACTTCCAATACCCATCCAGTCTTATGGACCAGAATTAGAGTGCTTAATCATAAGAAAATTCCTCATCCAGCTTTATGAGCTAGAGTTTAGAGTACACTCACTCATTTCCATCTCATCTGATTTTAAGAATCGGAGTTAGAGTGGTCTTCTGCAAACACACGTCTCTCCTGACCTTAAGGATCAGGGTTTAGAGTTTTACATAAGATCTTACCCAGTAGAGGTATCTCCCCAGAGCCTTCAGTATTATCAAACAACCTCGAGCAATTGATGTTCTAGAATAATTGAATTGTCTATTTGCTTCCGCTATATCAGCTTTTAATTTGATTTGATTTAAATCTAGCTGAAGCCAGGATTCAGTAAGGTGTCTTGCAGTCATCCCTTTTCATTCCTCAAAGTCCCTCGGGGACCGAGAGGGAATACCTGAAGCAGTCGCCTTCAGTCCCTGAGGACTGAGACTCACCTCTGACTCCCTGCTGGTCTGATCTGAAGAAACAAGTTTTGCTTCGTCCTGGCTGTCTGGGTAAAAACTATCCAGTCCTTCCTCAAAGCTTAAAAATGAAAGAAAAGAAGTCTCTCCCCAGGACGCTTGCTTCCTCCTGTCAGCACGGAGTCGATCTGAACCACGCTTTGGGGCTTCAGTGGAGCAGGTCAGCTCCAGTTACTCGATGTCTGATGTACAGCTCCTCGACCGCATCATGACAACTTCGGACAGCCTGACAGCTGGACTGCCTCGTCCTGTCGCAACAGGGTGGTTAAATAGAAATCTTAGTCCCGCCTCCTCCCTGGGAGGAGGGGGATAGCTTGTCTATGATTGGTCAAGTCTACTTGCTTTGTCAGTTTCCAGGCAAACTTGTTGCTCTGTTCTATTTCTGCTTGAAGCTACATGATCCCTTATTAGGAAATGAATTTGCTCTTTTTGCTCGAGGCTGGATGATTCACCAGGTCCGGGAGTTGACACAACTCTGGTCAGTTAGTTGCATCACTTTTTTCCAGTAAAGTGTTTGCAAGTTATACTTTTCAACATGTGTGTTTTGCAAGAAACCACTTTTGTCACAAAACCATTTTTAAAACATAGTAACACATCATTACAATTGCCATTATAAAATGATTAATTCTTCATCATAATAAAGTCACATTAATTGATTATATTGGTTAAAACCATATCTCACTTGATTATATTAAGTAAAACCCATCTCACTTGATTATATTAGTTAAAACACTTCTACCATGATTATTGGTTAAAATCATATATCTCATGATTATACTGATTAAAACATGTTAATATTAAAACCAATTACGGTTAAACCAAGTTTAGATAAAAACATATTAAAGTTAGAACAAGTCTTTGGCTTCACGTTTCTCCCTTCTGCTCTCTGTTGCAGTTCAAGAATGTTCGTGTGTGAATTTGAGAGTGGCTGCTTGCTTTTGGGAAGTGACTTTCTTCATGCCTTTCACAACTCCTAACTGTTAAACTTTGAGACTCAGTTAACTTCTCTTATTTGCCTTAACTTTATGACTACAGTTTCTATTATTCAAATTTTATATGCTTTTCTAAGGTTTAGAACAATTATTCTTTTCTGTCTCTTTGTGGGTCTTCCATGTGCTCAATCTGCCTGTCTGTATGAGCGGGCGAGTGTGTGTGTGTGTTTACCCATGGGGCCTCATTGTGGCTTTCTACAAAACGTCTTTCACAACCTGTTCTTCGGTAAGCCTTAAGACATAGTCAAACTTTTCTTATTTATTCTATCTTCTTCCTCTGGTTCTGTTGTGTTTCTTTGGGCGTGCCTGTGTGTGTGTATGGATGGATTGCTTGTCCTGTCTGTTTACCTATGGTGGTGTGCTATCATAAGGCTCCTCCTGTGTTAAATATTCCTTACAGCTGCACCTTTAGAGCAAAGTCCGATAAGAGCAGAATACATCTTTTCATGAGTTGCACCATAATAATGCTGTGTGTCGGTTTGAATTCCAACACTAACTTCACCTTATTTGACACCCCATCCTTGGAATTAAAATCTACACACTTTATTGAACTTTAAGCCAGTCCTTGTTTTCGTCAATCGCATCCCCGGTCAGCACATCCTCGTCTTCATCGTAATCGAGATCACTCTGAGACTCTGGATCAGTTTCAGGATCCTCTATGTCGCCTAGTCCCATGTTGCAATTCTCATCCTCAGCTGCATCCCAGGAATCCAACACCTGCAGCTCGTAGTCTCCTTCTGGCTCCTCCACCGAGGGTGTAGCGACTCGTTCGGGTCCTGATGCACGGACCCCCTCTCGATCCTCCGCTGGAACAGGAGCTGGGCTCTGCACAGGCGAGGGGAGAATGGTCACAGTGAACATAGGGTCTGAGCTATCATCAATCATGGGAGACCCCACAGGAGTGATTGGTTCGATGCCAGACCATCCTTCATCAGATGGCATATATTCAGAAGCATCTGGCACTTGTTGTGGTTGGTCTTGCAGCACTTGGATCGCGGTGGCTGATTCATCAGGGGAATGTGGGCCTAAGTTGAATCCCTCCATTAACAACACGTTAGGGGGAATTGACCCTTCAGGACTGGTTGGGTCAAAGGAATCAGTGTCTATGGACCCCGTTGAGCTCGATGGACCCATTTCACTGCTCCCAAAGTGTTCCAGGAAGCGGTTTAGTGACTCCAATGCGCACATTTCTGGGCACTCTGGGCATTCTGGGCATTCACGAACAAGGATCGGTGGGTTAGGGGAAGCCACATCCATAGGCTCGGTTTCAGATTGAGCCTCAGGGGATTCGGGACGGAGGGGAGTTGCTGCTGGGCTCTGATGTGGAGTCACCACCACTAGGGATGGTGCCAAATGGGTTTCTTGTGAGGTTGTAGCTCGATCTTGGATTGCTCTCATCTCAGGAGCCGGGACCAAAGTGGGATTGGCTCTGCTGTTTGCATCCAAAGTGTCAAACCCCACATTTGACCTGGGCTCGGATGAATCTTGTGTGACCTCAAAGGTTGGACCATAGATCAAGGTCAACCCCGAGTACAGATGAATGGCCACGAACCTGGTGCCATTATCCATATGTTCCCACGTCTTGGCTACCACCGGGTGGTAGGTGGCTCCAGCTGGAATCGCTCCTATCGCCAGATAGGGTGCAGCATTCAGAGCCGAGGTCCAGATGACTTTACAGGTGCTCTCTGTTGCCACACACACGTCTACTGGCACTTGGGGCAGGCTGCCTGGTTCATCTAGGACCAGGATTCCATTCACCACAGCTGTGCCCACCACGTTGGAATGACATCTGTGGCACCACCAGAACGACCAACAGCCCAAAGGTATTTGGTGTCTGTCAATCCACGGCGACAGAACCCGCAGGATACATCAGGCTCCTGCAACAGCAATAAGGGAGGTGACAGACCAGGTTCTCTAATAGCAACACTCTTAGTCCTCATCGCCTCTTAAAACACTCAACTACGTGTGCCGGGCCTTGGGGTCTTATGGGCCTTGAGCCGTCATGAGCCTTGCGCCATCGGCGTTTACCATTGAGTATTTCTTAAAGAGATGAGGCTAAGTTAATTCTGTTTCATTATAAAAATAACAAAAGAGATAACAGTAATAATGATGAAACAAAATAAAAGTAAAATGAAAAAATAAAGAATAAAAATTAAAAATTAAAATTAAAATTTAAAAATAAAAAGCGTGAGCAGGGGATTTCAAGCAATGTTGATTATAATGATCAGGATCTTGTATCTTCCAGGAACTCAGATGTCTCGATCTACGGAGATTCCACGATCTCCGCTTGCCTCTGGTTCAGCAGGGAGCGGTCTACGGGTGAGCTTGAAGATGGCCCCGTAGGTCATCATCCAGGCCACGATGGGCACCGTGGTGCAGAGACTGACCCAGTAAAGCACGGAGCAGACTCCCCACACCAGGCCCCATCCAATCAAAACAGCCAACTTTAGAGACCAACGGTATCTGTTCTGGGGTCGCAGAGATAGAGTCTGATAAAGCAGGTGTGCCACCACTGTCATGGCGATGGTCGCTTCCATCACCACTGTTACTATTCTACCGGCCGTGTTTCCACAGTTGGTTCGGGGGATGAGTAGGGGAGTAAGCCCAGCTGCACACTCAAGGGCTACCACAACAGTATCTACCATCAACCAGGCTGAGATCACCACTCCCTGTCGAAACGAAGGATTCACTCTTCCCAGCAAGTAGACGACAAACAGATGTGGCATAATTTCAGCTCTCTTGAGTATTACATGGGTCACCACCATCTTAGCATAGGCCTGTAGGGCCACCGGGATTCGCATAAGCTTTCCCCTGCCCCATTCCCCGGTATGGCAGTAGCACATCCATGCTGTCATTATCAGAAAATATTCTACCGAACTCCCTTTAAAATAAGCAGGGCACGGGGGCCAGAGTTTGGTGCCAGGGACTGCAGTAGTACCTGACTCCCATAAGTACGTACTCACTTCTGACTGAATAGTAGTTGCCTGGTTTTCTTCGGTGGTCATGATTCAGATTGTTATTTTCCTAAACCAATAATATGTGATATGGGTTTTTCTTCTTAAAATCCCACAATACTGTTGAGTGATTTGTCTCTCCCACTCTTCTAGCTGTTCCCTCTGTTGGGCTGTTATTTTGGTTTTCCAATCACAGTAGCCAGGCAACACTATTCCAGAAGTGTTTGAATATCCGTACTCCCTGTATGTAACACTAAGGTATCTATCTTTACCTTTGCCTTTTACAACCTGAGTTTTACACTTTTCTCCACAAGGCGTTCCCTTAAGCTCTTCAATTTTCTTTAACTCATAAACCTGTTCTTCACAGTGGCAGAGAATAATGTCTCCGTTTTTAGTTGTCACAACTATCTTATCTGAGGTTGTAAAAGCGGTCATCCAATAAAAGTATATAATTACCGTGGCCGAGGCACAAGGTGGTGTCTGCATTCCGTTCCCTAATGCTCTTTGTTGGATAGTTGGTTATCTGTTAGTTCCTAATTGCTCTTGATGTAAGTTCTCTTGGGTACCGCTCTCTGCTGCTTCAGGGCTGAAGAGTGACTGTTTCCTTGTGGCTCTGGCCTTTTATTCTGAGCCAGCGCCCGGTTCTTGTGGGAGTGGCCTAAGGCTCCTCCCCCCTTTGCGGGCCATGGCTTTGATACACTCCTGTAGGGCTACACGCCCTACTAAGGCAACAAGGATTATGCCTACTAAGCTAACCAAATAAGGCCAGATCTGAAGGAACAGTTCAAACACCCACCCTTCAACAATACTTCCGCCTTCTCTGATCACCTCTCCAACACCATGTATGGCTTCTTTAACTTTGCGGCCTACGGTGTAACTGACAGTCTCATACCATGCGCAGCTATGCAGATTTTCTTTATCACCACATTCTTTCCAGCTTTCTTCTGGGTACTGACAGGATATGTTGGAATAGATTTGGTTCGGACCTACCCATTCATATCCCTGTATCTCATCCCCGAGGCACATGCGGCGCCTTGCTGCATGGCCTTCGGCTAGAGCAATCATGGAGTCTGATACAAAGGGGATTATCACTCCCTGAATGTGCTTTCTAGTTCTTAACTTATGTCCCAATATAATATTAGTACAAGTTGTATCGTCAGGCACTGACCTTCTCCATATTTTACCATACTTTTTCCAGACCACCTCTGAAGCGTGGGTTGAGTATTCTCCTGCATAGTAAGCGTCACAATAGCTTTCCCATCCGGGCAGCTCATAACAGGGTCTTCGAGCCAAACTGATCACACACACTGTCTTTTGTTCATTACAAATCATTTTCCATGGCCTAGGACTAACATACCTGTCTGGGCGATATATAGCAGTCGCCCATATATCTTGCTCTTTGGAATACACCGTGGCTAAGAACTGATATCTGATCCAATAATTATTTGATTGATACAAACATGGAACTACCCATTCTTTCATTTCTTCTTCCTGAAACCCCCACCAGGTTCTTGTCTTATCCCTCTTATGGTATTCATGCCAGGCTTGGAGCAATATTTTAACTGTTTGTGCCTTTCGCAGAGTGGTACAATCGTAACGCCACGTAGACATGACAGCTACCTCAGTCTCCCACAGTTTGCATCTTGGGGATGCTCCGCTACTTTCCCACACTGAGTTATTAAGACTAAGGAAAATTCGTTCAGCTACACATTTGTCAATCTTGTCAAATTCATCTTTTGGTGCATTAAGGAGTTCGTCTGGTCTAGGCAGCTTCTGCACAAACATGTCCGAATAGTATGGCCCCATTAGGCCTGTGTGAAGTCTAGAGTGTCCCTCTACAAAATCACCTTCAAAATGGGGTAACCCTGGGACTATCCAAACCCATGGTAATGTTATATTTAACCAATTTTCGTGCCAAGCATTTGCAGGATGAAATATAGCTGCCCAATTCCAATAATAATATCTCTGATTCCAAACTGGTGTTATTGGTAAGTAATACTGAGATTTGCACTCACCATACAGGTTCCAATAGCAGATTGGTAGTTTCTTTAATTTATTTTCTTTGCAATATTCCACGTAGGCCTTTGCCTTCTCTGTGTCATATTTTGGGTATACATGATGTCTTATTGGGAAACCTATACCGCCGTCTCCCGCTATGTCTATTGGAGTGGGGGGTGCACCAGTATACCACTGATGGGTTGTTCCCCCAGTGGG
>JBBPBX010021675.1:19312-42150 GCA_038048925.1 Garcialebias charrua | reverse complement strand
CTGGGTTACATCAGTACATGTGCTGAAAATGTATCCATAAGAAAGTGTGTTAAATTTTACCCCAATCAAAAACCCTGGCTAAATAAGGATGTCCGCACCCTGCTGGCAGCCAGGGACACTGCATTCAAGTCTAAAGACACTGAGGAGTTGAGAAAGTGCAGGAGAGAACTGGATGATGGCATAAAGAAGGCCAAAGCCGCGTATGCACAGAGGATCGAGGGACAGTTCACCTCACATGATCCACGGAGCATGTGGCAGGGCATCAAATGCTTAACAGACTACAAGGGCAAAAGCAAACAATGCCCCAGGGACCCATCCCTGCCTGATGCCCTCAATAAGTTTTATGCACGTTTTGATGATCCAAACAGACCAACTAGCACCAGACTCACCTCATCACCAGACGAGGAGCACCTCAAAGTGACCGCAGCAGAAGTGAGAGGCAGTCTCAGAAGGATCAACCCTCATAAAGCTACGGGTCCAGACAACATCCCAGGGAAAGTTCTGAAGGAATGTGCGGACCAGCTCTGTGAGGTGCTGGCTGACATCTTCACCACCTCACTTGCACTGGAGTCAGTTCCCACCTGCCTGAAGACTGCCACCATCATCCCAGTCCCAAAAAGCTCCACAGTGACTGGTCTGAATGACTATAGACCGGTGGCCCTCACCCCGATAGTCGCTAAATGTTTTGAGAAACTGGTCATGTCCCACATCAAGACAGCCGTCAACATCAACGAGGACCCTCATCAATATGCATACCGTGAGAACCGATCAACAGAGGACGCCATCTCCTCCGTGGTCCACACTGCTCTCACCCACCTGGATCAGAAGGACTCATACGTGCGTCTGCTCTTTGTGGACTTCACATCTGCCTTCAACACCATGATCCCCCAAACTCTGATAGACAAACTATCCACACTTGGACTAAGCCCCTCTATTTGTAACTGGGTCTTAGACTTCTTAACAAACAGACCACAGTCCGTGAAGATCCACAACTTCTCCTCCTCCACCATCACCCTCAGCACTGGCTCTCCTCAGGGATGTGTGCTGAGCCCTCTTCTGTTTACTCTGCTCACATATGATTGTACAGCCACACATCCAGGCTGTCATATTGTTAAGTTTGCAGATGATACAGCTGTGGTGGGATGCATCACAGATAATGATGAATCCAGCTACAGACAGGAGGTGGAACATCTGGAGAGTTGGTGCAAAGAGAATAACCTTCACATGAATGTGAAGAAGACGAAGGAGATGATTGTGGACTTCAGAAGGAACAAACACACCCACACCCCACTGTATATAGGTGGATCTGCGGTGGAGGTGGTCTCCAGCTACAAATACCTGGGTGTACACATGAATGATAACCTCAGCTGGAGCAATAACACCACCAGCCTGATCAAGAAAGGTCATCAGAGACTCTACTTCCTCAGACGGCTGAGACGAGCCGGTCTGAGAAGCTCAGTCCTCACCTCGTTCTACAGGTGTGCAGTGGAGAGCGTCCTGTGCTCCAGCATCAACGTGTGGCATGGAGGCTGCACAGTTGCAGAGAGGAAAGCTCTACAAAGAGTGGTGAAGGCTGCACAGAAGTCTGTGGGAGTCAGTCTCCCCACCATCACAGACATTTACACCTCCAGATGCAGAAAAAGAGCCACCTGCATCATGAAAGACCTCACTCACCCAGCACACTCACTCTTTGCACCACTCCCCTCGGGACGGAGGTTGAGGAGCATCAAATGTAGAACCACTAGACTGAGGAACAGCTTCTACCCTGAGGCTGTCAGACTCATGAATAAATAAATAATAAGAATAAACACTGCAAAATGTCACATCATGCTGATGCTGATCTGTTTCTTGTTGCTGCGTTCATCTGTGACCATCTGCTCATGTTCGTGCTGCTGTTTATAATGATGTTTTTCTACTACATTAGGGCTTAGTGTATTACTAGCTGATGTCTCTCTTAGTTAATCCTAGATGTTATTATTGTTTTTCTCTTGCATTTGTTGTTGGATGTAACTGGGACCCTGTGTACATAATCTCGTTTTCAACACATGTACTACATGCGGTGCAAATGACAATAAATTCTCTCTGACTCTCTGACTCTGACTCTGATATATATATATATATATATATATATATATATATATATATATATATATATATATATATATATATATATATATATATATATATATATATATATATATATATATATATATATATATATATATATATATATGATGTAGAATGATGAACAGAAATTCTACCATTGCTGTTCATCATTCTTTAGTTAGTAGCAGGTCACTTATGTAAATGAGCCCTCGAGGCTCAATGAGATTTACCTGACTAAATAAAGGTTGAATGAATGAATGAATATATATATATACAGTATATATACATAAAAAATTTAAGGTTCATTGATAAACTTCATCAACTCGTTTAAAAGTTCTTTTCTTTTAATTGAGGATTTTTGGGATTGAAATTGCCCCAAGGCCACACCCTGCCACAGATCTTTGGAGGACACCCCGCGTGGAGATGGTCTTCATCTGGTCTCCATGGGTCAGTCCTCAGTGCTGGTTGATCACCTTCGGTCTCACGCAGGTGCAACCCACTGAGATGAGTTTGGACTCCAGGCGGTGCCTGGCCCTGGCGTCTTGACTCGCCTCAGAACCAGCACCTGATGCAGAATGGGACGGGACTCCAGGCCCCCGTCCTCCAGTCCTTGGTGGTCCAGGCAGGTTTTGAGCAAACAGTGAGCCTGCGACAGCGCATGAGGGAACATGTTGTCATCCCTGGAGATGCTGAGGACAGAGAGGAGACGAAAACTGTTAACAGGACTCTGAGCTTCATGAAGGACAACACACTGAGGAGCTGAAGCCTCACTTGTAGGTCCACGGTGAGATGGAGTCGCTGGCCAAAGAACTGACTTTTAGGCTGGGAACTAAATTGTTTGGGTCCAAACGCAGAGGGACCGTTTCTTCTGCTAAACCTTCAAAGGACTTCCTGTGTGGCTTTGCTGCTGTCTGTGGGACCACCACCACCATCATCATCAACAGGACAGCGCTGACAACCTGAGGAAGAAGAACATTCATTCATTCAACCTTTATTTATACAGGCTAGCCTCGTTGAGCCACGGGGACTCATTTACAAGAGAGACCTGTCTCACTCACACCTAGGGTCAATTTAGAGTTACCAATCAGTCTAACATGCATGTTTTTGGACTGTGGGAGGAAACCGGAGAAAACCCACGCATGCACGGAGAGAACATGCAATAACAAGTCACTTTCATCATTGTCGTCGTAATGTCTAGCGAAGACATACTGAAACAAAAAAAATATAAACGTAAAAACAAACTAACATTGATACTGAGGAAACACATTACATATTTTATTAAAGCAACAATAATCAAGTTTGATCATGAAATAAAGAAACATGTACTTGGGAACCAGTACAATAAATTCTCTCAATAAAAGTTAATGAGACTAACTCGAAAGTATAGACAAAATCATATTTTTAACACGCACTAAAATACGTACGTTCAGTGCAAGTGTATGTTATACATGAACACAGAATTTTAATTAAGTCATCTTTTTAAAAATTCTTAAATTTATAAAGTTGTACATTTTCTGTGACGCGGTTAGAAAAATAAAATAATAAAAAAAATAAGCTTCAAAGATATTTATTGTCAATATTGTGCATCTGTATTATTCTAATTTTATGTCCACTAAAATTGCAGCACAGAAAAGCCATAACAATAAAGAAATACATTATATAAAAACTGGAGCGTGAGATTGATAGGCGGATAGGTGCAGCATCCGCAGTGAAGCGGGCGCTGTACCGGTCTGTCGTGGTGAAGAGAGAGCTGAGTCAAAAGGCAAAGCTCTCAATTTACCGATCGATCTACGTTCCCACCCTCATCTATGGTCATGAGCTTTGGGTTGTGACCGAAAGAACGAGATCTCGGATACAAGCGGCTGAAATGAGTTTTCTCCGCAGGGTGTCTGGACTCTCCCTTAGAGATAGGGTGAGAAGCTCAGTCATCCGGGAGGGACTCGGAGTAGAGCCGCTGCTTCTCCACATCGAGAGGAGCCAGTTGAGGTGGCTCGGGCATCTGGTTAGGATGCCTCCTGGACGCCTCCCTGGTGAGGTGTTCCGGGCATGTCCCACCGGGAGGAGACCCAGAGGAAGACCCAGGACACGCTGGAGGGACTATGTTTCTCGGCTGGCCAGGGAACGCCTTGGGATTCCCCCGGAGGAGCTGCTCCAAGTGGCTGGGGAGAGGGAAGTCTGGGCCTCCCTACTTAGGCTGCTACCCCCGCGACCCGACCCCGGATAAGAGGAAGAAAATGGATGGATGGATGGATTATATAAAAACAACTATTAAACTTTGTTTTTGTTTCTGCCTACCGTAATATCTGGTGGAAATACATTTCATAAACAATATTAGACATACAACCTTACCATCTACATTTTAAAATTGTGTAATAATATTATGATCACAGTTATATTAGTTGCAGTGCAAACCATAAAATAATCTTGACATAAATATGGTTTCCCCTTACTTACCTTGTTTCCAAAACCTGAATGGGAGTCTCCCCAAATTCACTTCTGAGACCTTCCCCAAAGTCATCATCTCTGCATAAAAACATATAATGTAGTTCAAACAATAATCAGATATTCTTTTCAACACATTTATCACACAATGACAAATTTATCTAACATATCAAAGCATTTAGGATGATTTAAAAAATAGCATCAAACAGCCATCTTCCATCCTGTTCTGCTGCTAGAAGTAAAATTTGAACTTTTTATGCTCTCCTTTCATCCTGCTTCACTGCATGCTCATGTCCGCAGCAAACTCGTCCACCCCACCGCAAGTTTTACAGATTTTATTCCAAAAATTAATAATTTTTGAGGCCCTTTATACAGGTAAACGTCCAAAGAGGTTGAGATGTATGCATCAACAACATATATTGTGTAGTACAACTAACAGACTTTTAGATTATGAACACCAAATGATCTGCAGACAATATGCTAATTGCTAGTTGTTGTGATCATGCATCTCTTACACAGACAGCGCAGTTACAGTACTTTCATCATATCTGCTTGCTGATCCACAATACAATAAGTTAGGATAACTAAATGTACGTATCAAAACAATACTGAGGTTGAATGAGTTAGCTGCTGCCATTAGCATCACGTCAGCTGTAGGCCGGAAAACGGTTTTAGCCTGTTGTAGATAATTTCATGGCATTTGCGCTATCACATGATTCAAGCAAAGACACTTACTTTTCAAGCAGGAAAGTTGCTAACTCTGCATCGCTTGGCAATCCTTTGAGCACTCGAAGCTCTCGCCACCTCCGCCATCTTGAAACAGCTACTGTTTGAGACGGGAGCGTGCCCGGCTGCTGCGCGCTGCAGCTGGGAGAGGCGGGGGGAGGGCGGGGGAAGCTCGTTCATGAAAATAACTCTGTTTTTATTGGCTGGTCAAACACGGCCCGCTCTGGTTTTTATAAATGCTATTTTAACCACCGGGAGACGCCAGAGGAATATAGTATTTCTCAAAGATTACATGTTTAACATCACTCTGTCAAAAAATAGTGACAGAGAGAAGAAATATGTTTATAAAAAAAGCTACATACTGCAACTTTAACATCTTATCTGGCCACCAAGGTGATATGTTAAATGTAAAATACATTTTTCACTTGTATTTTTCAGTAATCTTTGATTATGATGCCAAAAGTGCAACAGAGAATGTCAAATGACACTGACAATGACAATGGGTATATTTTGTATGTTATCGTTTATGGGATTGTTTTGTATTTTTATTTTTATTTTTATGAACAAATTTTATATAAAAAAATGACACCAATCAAACGCTTTTTTGAGGAACCTGCAACCAAGAAAAGATGCTGAGTATCTAACTTGAGTTAATGTAGATTCTGAAACAGGCCTTAGTTTGGAAAACGTTTTAATTTTCGCCCTCTTTTGTAAGTGGGTTTGACACCCCTGCTCCACCACAAGTAAACCTGCAGTCTGAGAGTGAAATGCTCTGTTAGGAACATGTGGAACAATAAGATCTGTAATAAGATTAAGATTACTTTCTGAAAGTTTGATTAAAATTTATCCAGTGGCTTATGAGATGTTTTTCTAACTATACACACACAGAGAGAGAAAAAACATTATTTCCTTTAGCGGCGGGTGAAAAGGAAGAGGTTTGAAACTTTTACTCTGCAGCTTGGGCAAAGCTTGAAAAATCTTATTTCTCTCAGAAAAAAAAAAACAAGTTGTTTTTTTCAGTAAACCTTTAATAATCTACCTGATTACCTTTATATCAGCGCATTGATGCACATCTCATTTACTCACATGCACACAATAAATGTCTAATTATGCACAGTGGGATCTGATAATAAATATAGATTACATGGTGCCAGGGCCTGTGCGTCATCACCTTCCCTGGATAGGCTGAAGACTTGTGAGGCTGCGCCCACTTGTTGTTGTGTATAGATTTGATGTTAGACAACACCTACAGTATTGCACCGTTCTAAAATAGCACCCAATATGCAGACTTACACTTTAAAAACAAACAAATGTGTGCACGGGTTAGCATTTTTTAAATTTAAGGGCATAAATGGGCTTTAACACCAGCCAACTTATTAATAACTGGTTGGTGTTTCAAGCTGAAAGAAAAAATGTAATTCAGTGACACGCAGTAATTATTGTCATTGCAGCAGAACACGACACTTTTCCCCACACGGCTCAAGTTATTCAGTATCAAACTGAGGAAGGAAATGTGCTGTTTTAGAATTATTATGGGAATTTTTATGCACTTTCATAAAGTTTTCACTGCAGTGTTTGATTTTAATCTGCACATTCTGTAACAAAGATGCTCCTATTCGACTGAGCAACTACGGCGTTGGATAAATCATCGACTGAACCTCAGCAAAACTGGATGCTAACTACCCTGATGCATGCTAACCTGATGCTAACTGTTTTGTAATTGTACAACATGTTTTAAGCTTATGCAAACATTTTGACAGTGTGTCTGGTGCAGCAAATCAGATGTAACAAACTCATTAATGAAAGAATCTGCACAACAAGGTTTTTTTTTTTTTCATTTACTGGGGTCACAAAAGTAAAAACACGCCTTTTTAAATAGAAATTCATTCTCTAAGCTTCTTTAGGCAGTAAATATAAGACATTTTGCTGTCTTTTCTATTATCTCAATTGAAACACATTGTTTAGAAAAACGGAGTGAACATGATGGGATGCTCTCAGTTAGTGCTTCAATCTTCAGTTACAGGAAAGGCATGTTTGAAAGCACTTACGCAAGGATGAAATCCACTTTTCTTTCTTTCTTTCTTCAGGTACAGGCTGAGTATCAATCAGAGAAAGGAAAAACACTGCTTTTATGTTGAAGCATGAAGGACGTCCTATTTTTCAGGAACTTGGGACAAGGGGTCATCTTTCATAACGTCCATAACGGCTTTCTTTAAAGTTCCTTTTGACCTGAATAATGTCTGATCTGCTCGTTCACTGTCCTGGAACATTGGCTGCGGGTTGATAAATGCTTACATACTAAATTTTGTTTTATTTGATTTTGACATGTTTGAAACATGATTGATTTGTTGTTAGACAGTTATTTCAGTATAAAGTATTGAAGTGTTTGACTGCCTTTGTCTTTCAAGAATAAAAACACTTAATGACACCACTGTTGGACAGAGAAGACACTTGTTACATCAGGGATTCTGTAAAACTGAGCATTCCAAAACAATATTTAGAGCCTGATAACCAGCTGGAATATTCCGCCTCTATGAAGTGTGTGTCTCCAGTAAGTGTTCAGTTGTCGTCCGTCTCCCCCGTTCCCCTGATATTTTTTTGTGTTGGTGTCTGAATGCAATCTGAAACACTGATTAGTCTCTGTTTGATTTATTCAGATCAGTTTTGTTGAAATGTAATAAAGATGTATAAATGTGCATATAGAAGGGTAATTTTTTTCCATTCATCTTTTATTTATACAGATAACCACATTGAGCCTTGAAGACTCATTTACAAGTGAGACCTGTTTAGACAGACAAAAGAAGTAAATGACAACGTGTATAGGATTTAGAGGCAAAAAAATTCATAGACAGGACAGAGCAAATGGAAAGCGGAGTAGGGAGAGGAGGGGGAAAGCATCCACCCTTGACAAGAGCAAGTGATGAAATAAAAGGCACAGTTACCGGTAGTCTTGTAAAGCGCTTCAAGCATCAAGGTTGGATAAGAAGGCACCATAAGTCCGGTCCATTTAATCAGCACCAGCCAAGACAAAATGGCTATACAGCGACTTAGTTTTACAGATGATGTCACTAAACAGTATGAAATAGTGTCTCTTGGTGAGTACTCCCAGAATTCAGCAGGACAGCGATGCTGACATGGTTGCAGGAGTTACCCATTGCATTTTGCAAGAATAGTTGCTGAGTCGACAAGCAGTACTGTTTTTTGTTTCTTTTTCAGAGCCAGCCTTGTTGACTTCCAGAACTTGCAGTTACTGGAGAGTTTGACAAGTTAGCATAACCCATCTGATATGGCTGTACTCCTGGCTGAGAGAGACGTGGGTGAGCTAAGGCTTGCCCAAGATGCCCAAACAGACAGTAAAGGAAGACGCCTGACTTCTTCATTCCAAACGAGCTTTAGGCTGCTGCCCTGATGGTGACATTTTACAGGTATTGAACTATAATCTAATGTGGTAGTAAGTTAGAGTCATTCCCAATGCATGTCTCACACTATCACTTACAATTTTCCACAGTTTTATCCAACCAAAAAAACCATAATGATTTTGCAATTTCCAGTCATCTAAAACTCTAGCATGAAAGGCAACAAATAATATGCATTCCTTCAAATGATTTTAGTGGCATTAGTCTTTATTAAAAGCAACTCCACCACTCTCTCTAAATAATGATATTTCACTTATATCAGTTAAATATATGCAAAACCTACCATGATGATTAGCAGAGATGACATCCAGCCCAACTTCAAACACCAGTGGACTCCATGATGAAGTTTTATCTCTTTTTAAAGGTTACCTCAAATCACGGTGCCATCCCTGTCCGACACCCACTTCTACATATTAGGTTAGCCAACAGTGCTTAATGAAATTCACATTATAAACCTTTTGGACTGTGCAAGCTCAACCGGTCCACCCAATGTTTGAAGCACTTTAAATGCCACTGGGGGCAAATGAAAACACACTTTATTAAAACAGATGAAGAGTGCACATTAATAAAGGACAGAAAATGGCTTTCAGGAAAGAAATGTTCACATTAACGAGTTCAGCTGTTATGAAAGTGCTTTTAATCTGTTATGTCGAGAGTTGACTTGAGAGGCTTTTTCCATGATAATGCATGATATGGGATCTCCCTCTCAGGTGCATTTTAATCAAACAGACCGTACTGAAGCATAATTAGTCTTAGTCAGTCGGCAGGTCAGATAATGGCCAAAGCACAGAAAACACAGAGTTCAGATAAACTCATTAATTATGCAGGGGTGTAAACAAATGGAGATATTGGTACTCAGCGATGGAGCCATTTTTCACTAATCATGCATAAATTAAATTGCAAGGACACAAAAACTTTAACGCCTAATATTGTCCTCTGTTTTATGAAAATGTATCCATCCATCCATTTGTTCCAGAGTCGGGTCCAGGGGCAGCAGCCTAACCTGGAAGGCCCAGACATCTTTTTTTTTTTCCAGGAAGTTTTTGAAGTATTACCAGACCAGCTGAGAGACATACCTCTGGGTGGGTCTTCCACAGGGTTTCCTCCCTGTAGGACATGGCCAGTCACCTCCCTAAGGAGGCGTCCAGGTATCATCCTTACCAGATGCCCAAACCACCTCAACTGGTTCCTTTTGATGAGGAGGAGCAGCAGCTCTACTCAGTTCTCTCCAGGATAACTGAACATCTCACCCTATCTCTAACAGTGAACTGAAATTTATGATTACATTTTCATGTGTTTGCTACTTTTTTGGTTTTCCACGAAATTAATAGGAAAAATTCCACCCCCCCCACCCCAAAAAAAATCTTATAGGGGTCAGGATTTCCTCTGCAATGAAACTGAATTCCAGCTGCTGCAGATAATTACACCCTTTGGATCATCTCAATGACCAGTCAGCATCATTTCAGTCATCACACACTCAATCTCAAAGACTTAAAGAATAAATTAATCATTTTGTCTGACGTTTGACATGCAGTAAGTGCGTCATTTGAAAGTGCACACTGCGCCATCAGCTTTACTTTACACCATAAACTCAGTGGATGCTGGTTGATAAGACTGACTCAGAAGATCTAATTGGTGTAACTAAAGAAATAACGCCATCAATGTACTTTTGCAGAAAGTAAAGAGCTCAGCAAAGATGGAACATGAATTTATAGAAAATCCATTTGATAATTGTCCTTATTGATGTGAGATAAAAGCAAACTTTTCTAAATCAAAGCCTTATGCTTCAGGACATAAAAAAATCTGAAAACTCAGCCTGAGAAAAGTCAAATCAAAAAGAACACATCAGCTGAAAGAATTCAAATTCATCAAATTGTTTTCCTCCCATTGTCATTAATACTTCTTCTATTTGCTATTCCCCCACTGTTTAGTTTCTTTGTGCACTCCTCCTGTGTCTCGTCAGGTTTCGGCCACACTGCATTTTTTTTTTCAGATGAGTGTTTTGGACGTCCAGCAATTCTTTTTTGTAGATAAAGTTAAATTTAATTTTCCCTCCTCTGCTTCCTACCTGTAAGGTCGTGTTCAGTCCTTCACCAAAAACACAGACCATCAAGTTTTTAAAGATTTGCACTGGTTGAACTTGTGAATTTGTTGAGCTGTACCATGTTGATAAGTTTGGCAGCTGTTGTTTTTATTGCCAATATTGAACAGTGGCTTCCAAGCTTCTTTAAATGGCCTCTCTAATCTTTCCCAGACAGCCGGGGCATCAATAATACCTTTTTTAAGATGATGATGATGTTTTCTTGAGGCTATATAATACATTTATCAGAAGCTCTGTGGTTTTAATGTTGATTCGACTTTTTTCATGTTTTATTGAGTCTCTTAACTTTCACCTTCATCTGTTGGTTTGGACTTTTGACTTGTCAGGATGTGCAGCAAAACTGCTGGCATTGACCTACAGAACCTCACTGACCTACACAAGGTGAGGTCAGTGAACAAGGCCAGGCAGATTCTGGCAGATCCTGATCATCCACTCCATGGTGAGCTCAGGTTGCTTCCATCTGGACGCAGGCATCTGCAGCCCAGATGTAGAACGAACAGACTGAAAAACTCATTTATCCCTGTAGTGATCAGGCTTCTCAATGAACAGTGATGACTTTCCTATACATAGTTCCCATGTGACGTCACATCTGTGGGTTGTCCTGTTTGACCCTCCCACTTGTAGGTTTAGCTGCAGTTTGAGCGCATTCAAATGGATGTCCATTTTTCACGTTGTTTTTTTTGTTAATTTCTAATTAATTACAATGGTTACTTCGTGTTGTGTCAGTGGGTGTTCCAGTCGGGTAGACGTTTGGGCAACGCGCAGGTTTCACTCAATCAAAAAAAAAAGTAAACATGAAGGATTTATCTCATCGGAGGAGCTCACAGCTGCAGCTTGCAGCCCCAACTCTGCTTGGATCTGCTCTGAAGACATCTGCTTTTGGCCGGTAAACAAAATATTCTACATAAATCATTTTGTGAAACAATGTTAGAGTACAACTGTCTGTGTGTTAGAGCTGTTTTTTTTTCATTATTTAACGACACCGTCTTGCATGCTGTGGTTAGCTTAGCATCTCGCTAACGCAACAATGGCCTCCTCACGGTCCAAGCCGGTCCTCCGGACCGGCATGGAGACCACCCCAGTGGGGAAAGGAGGACTGGAGCCAAGTCGTGCGGGCGACGCGTCGGTCCCATGGGACGTGCCCCCGCAACCGCGATGGTTCCACGCCGTCTGACCTGAGCGAGGGACCCTCCGCTCCAGTGCTAACAACATGCTACGGTAACACTCAAAAGTGCGGGTTCTGGTCGTGTTCAGCTTGGTGTTTGTGCTGGCTGTGTGTTATTTTAGTTAAACCTTTATTTAGCTGGTTAGATATGATTGAGACAGTTTACACATCTTTTTTGGATTTAAAGCTGTGTTTAACTCCGACCACTGCCATTTTCTCTTGTTCCTTGGTGAAGCTGTGGTGGCTGTGTTTTTGTCCGTATAATTTGCTCTGGTTGTTCGTGTCTGCTTGTTCGCCATCTTTGCCTTTCTTCTGCCTACAGATATGGTGCGGACGGAGCTATTGCGCAATACTGGGGCGTGTCTGGGAACTATGTATTGTTATTTTAATGTCTTAATGTCTTGTGTAGTATGAATGTTTTATATCTACTGACTGAAACAAATTGCCCCTCAGGGATAATAAAGATACTTGAACATGCTTAATACTCTAAACCAGTACTTACTTGGGCAATTTGATTCTGTTTTACTTTAAAAGCATCTCACTTTTGCTGATAGTTATATTAATGTGTTCCTCTCAACACATATTATTCTAACAAACAGAGAAGCAGTGAGAGTCTCATATTTGTATTTACATTTTAAGACCTGGGCAATAAAATCATGTCCAGCTGGATAAAGTAATAAAAAATGCAAAAATAAGTGCTGTTTTTTTGTGACTGTTTTGTGTATTTATTGATGCTTCCAATGTACTTTGTAGATTTTTTTTATTGAACATTTTGTTTGTTTGAAATGCAGCTGCTCACTCTGACACTTTTGTCCGATCATTCTAATGTTTTAAGTCAGTGCAGATCTTGAGATGCTGGTGTTTACTTGAAAATCTTGAACTGTTCGATCTTGTGAGGTCATAACCCCATGTCTTAGCACTCTTAAACTGTTGTTCTGAAGGTCCTGAAAGTCAAAAGGTAGATGGTTTCTGAATTACCTTTGTCTTCATGTTAAGTTAGGGTCATACGAACAAAGCTGAAGTCCATTTAAAATATTTACTCTAAATATTTTATTTAATACATGGACATCTATACTTCCAGTGTATTTATAGTAGAGGTTTTTTTTACTTATTGGGGACTGCCAGGTAAGACAGCCACCTACTGTTATCCACCTGACAAGGGTTTCTTAACTTTCTTTCTTACTCTTTTGTCAACTTTAATACGGACCAGATCTCAATGTGTACCCCCAATAAATGTTATATCAAAACAACCGGCTCGGCACCGTGATATGTGCGCTATTACTTTTATTGGCGTTTTAAGTTACAATGGCAACATAATTCGCAAACAAATACACAATTTTTATTAATCATTTTTCATAGACTCTGGTTGCAAATCAAATATCCAAGATGGCCACCTGAGCTTAAAAGGGAAAAATGCTGTATATCCGCCATTTTTAGAGATATTAAGCTGAAATTTCATGTGATGGTAGCTGAGGTTAATGTCCAGTAAATAATGAATAATAAATAAATAAAAATTCAAGGTGGTTGCCAAAGCTCAATTTAAATGGCTTTAACTAAGCCTTTGTTGCACATAGAGCTGAAATTTGGTGAGGTTAGCTGAGAACGTTTTTATCATCACATGCTGAATCCAAATCAAAGATGGCCACCATAGCTTAAAAGGAAAAATGACTAACTCTTTGATATTTTGCTATTTTAGGCTGAAATTAGGTGTGATGGTAGCTGAGAGCAACTCCAAACTCTTAACAAGTCAAATCAGAATTTTAAAATGGCCACCATGTGGCAGTCCACGTCAAAGTTTCTCTACAAACTTTCTAGTTTATGTATCTCCTTGTAACAAGAGAAAACATTTGGGGTAACATTACTAGATTAGAGAATGAGCTTGTTTTTCTTGTGCATTTATTTTAAATTGTGTTAATGACTCATTTGCTCACTTTCTTCTGTTTGATTACTAACATTGACAATCACAAAACAAAAGACGCATGCAGGTTCTGATTCCGTTTTAAATGCAGTGATTGTGACCTTTGACTGGATTTTCACACTTGACAATCACAAAACAAAAGACGCATGCAGGTTCTGATTCCGTTTTAAATGCAGTGATTGTGACCTTTGACTGGATTTTCACAGTTTAAAGTTCACCCAATGTGAAGAGTCAAACAGAGCATTTATCTTGGTTAGTGGTTCTTTTCAACCACTTTACCTGCTTTCTTGCTGCACTTATCAGAAATGGTGATCGTTTGCTCAAAATTGCACAACCCATCACTGTATCACATTAGAAATTATCACAGTGCAAAGAAAGACATTTTAAAAACCTGTTGAATGTAGGAGCACAGGGAGAGGCATTAGCTAGACAGGAGGTGACATAACTGCTAAAATGTTTGTCTGAAAGTGAGGAACCAGATGTTTCTTTTCTTGTAAAATTCACATCTTGTACAAGGATCTCTAAAGTAAATCAGACTCGGTATAATTTCAGTCCATCCATCCATGCTGGGATCTTTTCCGTTCATCCAGAAAAAAATTTATGCAACAATATAATTAAATCTTTATTTTATATAATACCACACACACACACACACACACGCACACACACACACACACACACACACACACACACACACACACCTTATATATATATATACACACACACACACACACACCTTTATAATGGCACCTAAATATAGCAAAATTATTTATTATCGTCACCATCATCATCTTCTGGTTATGTTAATGTTTTTTTTTGTTTTGCTATTATTTCTATTCAGTTAAGCCGACCTTACAAATATATTTTGCATTTTATGTGCTGTACATGTAAAATGCCAAATCTGAACAATGAAACTTTTATAATTACACACAAAAACAAAGAACTTGCTGCTTCTTCATGATGGAGGTGTTGACCATACTGATGCACTCTACAGCAGATAATGTTGGTTGGAGTTGGTTAAATATTTAAATATTACAGATTCCGGGCAAATAAATCAGTTCGATTTTCATTTTTATTGTTGCTTTAGATTTTAGAATGGCCATTTTCTTTCGTTACAACAGAAACTGTGTGTCTTTGCTTCTTTAAATAGATATATCTTTTTTTCAACACAAAAATTTTTTATTTTTTTATTAGCACCAAGAAAACTTTGCTTAAGAGGTGCCCTCTAATGTTTGGGAATTTGTTAAAAACTTCCTTTTTTACTCAGAAATAACAGTTTAAAGAGTTCTGCTCAATCGTCCAACACAATACATCTTCCAAACAAGTTTATTATTAAAGTGAATTAGTCAGGAACTGCTTCATTTGAAGCTCTCCAGCAGAATACATAGTTCCCAGACACGCCCCCATACCGGCTTCCGCACCACATCTGAAGGCAGAGAAAGGCAAAATGGCGAACTAGCAGAGCAAATTATACGGACAAAAACACGAGCTACCACAGCTTGCTCAGGGCCAAGAGGAATTGCCCAAGTAAAAAGGGGTGTGGCCCTGCTGAAGCTTTTATGCAGTCCACTGATGAGGAGGAAGTAAAAAAACACACAATCCACAGTCCAAAAGCATGCATGTTAGGCTGATTGATAACTCTAAATTGACCCTGGGTGTGAGTGAGACAGGTATCTCTTGTAAATGAGTCCCCGTGGCTCAACGAGGCTAGCCTGTATAAATAAAGGTTGAATGAAAAGTGATTCCAGGTGTGCCGTATTGTGTGACAGCAGCCTGTAAAAAAGCAAAGCAGGAGAAAGGTCATTCTCTAGTAGGAGAACGAGGGAAATCAATGGATTTAAAGTGTCACTGACATGATTTTTTTTACTATTTATAAAATTGCTCAAAATATATATCTTTTATCATTTAAATATGTTCGTTTTTGCAAACAAAATGATAAATCAATTTAATTTGGCTTTAAAAGTGATTTTAAACTTTGCGCCGTGTTTATTCGTGGGAAATCCGATTACACACGAATGCACCATCTGTGATGTAAAATCGGCTGAGGGCGCTGGTCTCTTTAATAGCAGACAATTTAAAACACAACAAATTTAGCAATCTATGTGAAGAGTTGAGTTATTTGTCTTCAGTTTGTGAAGCAGAAAATAGTTTGGGTGATGGAACAAGAAACAGCAGGATCTAATTTAGGTCTGATGCTGGATCAGACTTACCTTCAGGTCGAGCAACTCACACGCGCACTGACAAGCCCAGAGCTCTGCCCGATTTTACGTCACAGATGGTGCATTCGTGTGCAATCGGATTTCCCATGAATAAACACGGCGCAAAGTTTAAAATCACTTTTAAAGCAAAATTAAATTGATTTATCGTTTATTTTAGCAAAAAACGAACATATTTAAATGATAAAAGATATATATTTTGAGCAATTTTATGAATAGTAAAAAAATCATGTGACCCTTTAACAACGAGCTACAACTCCAAGTATGTTCCAAAGAATGTTTCTTTTTAATGTTTCAGAAAAAGTAGACATTTTCAAATGTTTCTGTTTTAACACTTGAAAATGTACATGCATAACTTTTTCCAAAATCAGAAGAAAATTTAACAATGTTCATCCGTTCCATCCATTACCTTCAGCTTATTCTGAAGTCGGGTTGCGGGGGCAGCAGCTTGAGCAGGGAGGACCAGACATCTCTTTCCACAGCCACCTCTTCCCAGCTCTTCTGGGAGGGCTCCAAGGCGTTCCCAGGCCAACCGAGAGACATAGTCTGTCCAGCATGTCCTGGGTCTTCTCCAGAACCTCTTCCCAGTCAGACATGCCTAAAGCCCCAGGAAGCATCCTTACCAGATGCCCAAACCACCTCAACTGGTTCCGTTTTTTGATGTGTGCAGCAGTACTACTCCAAGTCTCGCCCTGATAACTGAACTTCTCACCTTAAGGAGCCAAGATGGTCTAGTGGCAGGGCTTTTGACTTGGGACCCGAAGGACGCGGGTTCGCGCCCCAGCCACTACCCAGCTTGGGGTGTCTATTAGGGATGCATCGATCCACATTTTTCACTTCCGATCCGATACCGATACTTAAAAACTAGGTATTGACCGATACCGATACTTTTCCGATCCGATACTGTTCAGGTATGTGAATCTGTATAATGACATGTTTGTACTGTGACTATTCATTTTAACATAGTGTGAGATACAATCAATGAAGACACTCTTGAGCCTTACAACAAGAAACTCACAAAATTTAACAGCACACAAGAGGCAGGTCTTTACCACACACATGTCCTTCTCACTGATGGTGCAGCTGGAAAAACTTAAAAACCGCTAAGCATGATGGGAAAGACAACAGTGGGCTGTGTTGTCTTTCCCATCATGCTTAGCGTTTTTTTTTTAGTTTTCCAGCTGAAAAAAACGCTAAGGATTATGGGAAAGACAATAAAATCCACTCTTTTAGTGGTTAAAGGGTGTGGGCTGTGTTCTCTTTCCCATCATGCTTAGCGTTTTTTTAGTTACAGTACGGTAGTCACAGAATGTGATTGAACACAAGTGCTCTTTGAAGCTGTATCGGAAATATCGGCAGGTTGGATCCGATACTTAAATTATGCTGGTATCGGATACCGATACCGATACTGGATTGGATCTGCCCCATCCCTAGTGTCTATGAGTGCACACCTATTTCTCCAGCTCCCCGAGCGCTTTCGGGCTGCTCACTGCACCACCTGGTAGGTGGTTGGGTTAAATGCAGAGACGAATTTCGTCTGTGTATGGGAAACATACGCAGATGACAGGAAAAGACATTATTATTATTATTATTATTATTATCTCTTAGGGAAAGTCCATCTACCCTGTGGAGGAAACTCATTTCAACCGCCTGTATCTGCAATCTCATTCTGTCGACTCGTAGCCATAGGTGAGGACAGGAACGTAGACTGACAGGTAAAGAGAGCGTTGCCTTACAACTCAGCTCCCTCTTCACCACACTGGACCGGCACAGAGTCTGCAACACTGCATATGCTGCACCAATCCGTCTGTCAATCTCACGCTCCATTCTTCCCTCACTTGTGAACAAAACCCCAAGATACTTCAGCTCCTCCACTTGACGAGTTCAAGTCTGAATATTATTCAGAATTTTATTTAAACGAGGAGCGTGTAATGGTAATCATGTTCTGACGGGAGAAACTTTACCCGAGAAGGCGTTTTAGAACAACAGAGGTAATCATGAACCTGTCTTCACCCACACGCGTTAATTTGAACATTTTTTTCCCATTATTTTCTTGTTTCGTTCCCTCTTTTTTTCAAGCCCTGACATCCTTCTAAGCAAGCCTGGATGAGACAAGCACTCCAGGAAGAAAATAAAACATTTCTCGTTCAGGAAAAACCTGATGTAGTAGGATTTTGCCTGACTTTATTTTTCTCACACCCTTCATCATTGCTGTTTACTAAGGAGATAAAAAGCAATTATCCACTTCCCCTCCGCATTTGGAAACCCAAGCCAGTAATGACAAACCACTGATTAGAGTAGTGATTCATAACCACCTTTGATCCACTTCTTCAACGACGGAGAGCTTTTCTGTTTGGTGGCCTCTGGTGAGAAGCAATCCGAGGATACGTCACTCCGAGGGCCCCGCGGCTCAGCAGTGAGTTCATACCAGCGTAGGCTGCAGAAATGTGCGTAGAAGCCTCTGCGTGTTGGTCTGTGGTTGTGAGCAGGTGCTGACCAAATGGCGCATTAATTGTTTGTGTTTATGTGTGAACGTTTGGGGGATAGGAGTGGCGTTCTGGTGCAGGGAACACTCTGTCTGTGCCTGCAAACCCAGAGTCCTCTGTGCACCAATGTGGGCGTGTGCTTCCAAATGACTCAGTTTAGGTTCAGTGTAGTTTTATTATTGCGAATGCATTTGCATCACTGTGTACGTAAGCTCAACATACGGCCAAGTGTTGTGTGCTCGGTTACTGCTCCCACCTAGTCTAAATGGAGAAAAATTCATAATTATCTGTAAATCACAATTTTTATCCATTTTGTTAATTTTGTTTAAAGCAAGCTTTAGTTTATCATCTTCCCATAAATTAACAGGGACATCATTTAAAGGGGACCACAGATGCAAAATTCACTTTTTAATGTTTTTTTTACTCAACTTTGGGTATTTACTTCATAAAAAAACAGTCCTTGTGCCAAAAAAATGCACCCAGTGGTTTATTTACTCTAAGTAGATTTATTTATCTGTGATAAAAACGGTTCGTTTTTGAAATAAACTGGAAGTCAATCGCGCTTGTGACGTCACAGGCGCGAGGACAACCCACCCCAACCTGAGTCCAGCCCCTCACCTAGCAACCCCTGGTTAGGCTCAACCCACTTCTGTATTAAACACATGACTGTTGTTTTTCATGATTTCATCTCATCTTTTGTTTATATGTTCTTAATTTCATGTGTACAGCACTTTGTTGCAGCTGTGGTTTTTTAAATGGCTTATAAATACAAGGTAACCCTCGAGGTACGACACCTGCGACCTACGGCAACTCAGACTTACGATTTTATCATATTTAATAAAAATATGATTAAAAAAAAAAAAAATTTTATTATTTTTTTTTTTTGTGTGTTTAAAAGTTATTAATTTCATGTGTATAGCACTTTGTTGCAGCTGTGGTTGTTTTAAATGGCTTTATAAATAAAGTATAAATATTAATTTTACGTTTTGATTAGAAATTTATCGTATTATGCAACTTCCGGTTTCCGCTCGCCACTTCCGGTCGCCATTTTACAACTGTACTGCAGTCAATGGAGCTCCAGAGTCTACTGTCAGCTGGCTCCGTGTGCCCGATCAGGGTTGCCTCATACGGATAAATTAGCTGGAAACACTCGGTCAACTCTGTGGACGTCTCAGGTCCGGAGGAGCAGCCGCGGATCGCCCCGCGATCGGCGGCCACAACGCCGCCCGACATGCTAACGACAGCAGCTAACAAAGCAGCTAACACAGGCGAAGACACCGAGCCGACATGCCGCGGAGGATCCATCTGCGGCCGGGAGCTCGCCGCAAATGTCCGCCTGGCAGTCGGGGCCACCGGCTCAAAGTAAGACATTATATTTTTTATTTATTGTGCAGTTCTGTGCGTGTTTATGGCCTTAGTATGTCTGCTTGTTCAGTCTCATGCCATTAAATATGTGTGCGGCGCTCCGTTAGCGGTATAACCGCGACCTATGTCAGAAACGCGGACCTACGACAGGCATGTGTTTTTGGTCCGCGAGGTACGACAAAATCGACCTAAGTCACACACGTAGGTCCCTATCCCTGACGTAACTCGAGGGGTTGCTGTAAAGTATAATTGTTATTTTTATGTTTTAGTTCAATTTTTAGTGTATTTGCAATCGCTCCCAACGCGCAGCCGGCAAAAATTAAACGAGCGGACTCCCGGCATAGGGACCGGCGGCAACGGGACACTGCTTCTGGCGGATGGAGCGGAGCTTCAACTGTACAGCCTCGTTGCAGCCTTGCAGCAGCCTCGCAGCAGCGAGGACCTTCTCCTTACGGATTAATTTACGGGAGACACTTGGTGAACTTTGTGTTGTCTTGACTGGAACAGCGATAACTCCCAAAATCTCCGCGTGCAACGAGCGGAGCTGGCGAACACCGGAAGAGGAACAAGCTAACATTAGCTTCGGATTCGGCAGGTCTCATGCTAAAAGGAGCAGCTCATGGCGGCGCGCTCAGACGAGTTTCGGTAAGTTATCTTAAGCTAGCACTAACAGTAAGTCAAATGAGTAATAAAAAAAGAGCTAATTTTAAAACAACAACACATTACAGATACTGGCTGTTACAGAGGGCGTAAACAGATCGTTGAAGGGCGTGGACTTCAGAACTTCTATCAGAAACCGTTCGTTCAAACGAAAGTTAAAAATGGCAGAATTAAAAAGGGTATACTGTAATTGAATTAAATTGAAGGATAGGGTCTAGATAGCACACAGAAATAACATAAAATTTTAAAAAATGCATCTGAGGTCCGCTTTAATGACTGGGGCTCACACATTTTAAAGCTAAAAAATACTGTTGGTTACTGTATTTTCTGCCGTATAAGTCACTCTGGCATATAAGTCGCATCAGTCCAAAAATGTCTCATAAAGAGGAAAAAACATACATAAGTCACTTCACCATATAAGTCGCAACTATTATGCATCACCGCTGACCACCCAGAAGCGTGGGTCGGTGTTGTGCCAAAAATTGATAGGCAGCCAAAATGGTGGCCGCGGAATGGCGCACGGGAGGACTTTAACAAAAATTTGACAAGATTAACATTTTAAAACAATTACTGTATTTGTTTGCTCGACATTATAGCAAATTATAGTAAAAGGTGTGTCTCAGTTGAACTTTTCCTTAATAAACGCACTTTAATGGTCAAATCAGCTGCATGTCACCTGAGCAGCGCGGCAAAATGCAACTGATTTTACGTTTCCTCCAGGAGTTCTGGAGAAGGGACGAAGGTGGCTCTATAATAGGTAAAAGTGGCTATTGATGAGACACTTGGGTTGCCATAAGGCTCAAGGGCCCTCTTGTGCCTCTAGCAGCTGTAGCTGGTAATGTTTAATATTTTCCATGTCAGAATGAATAAAACCGTCAGATTGCTATCAAAAATTGGGTTATAAATATGGGGGGTGGGGGGGAAACATGCATTAGTCGCTTCGGTGTATAAGTCACAGGACTTGCAAATTTATGCAAAAAGTTGCAATTTATATGCCGGAAAAAATGGTATTTGTGTACACTTTTTTTTCATTCAACCTTTTTTTAGACGGGTTAATCCCATTGAGCCTTGAGGACTCATTTACAAGAGAGACTTGAATTTTTACAGACCCTCACAAAATAATGTGTTACTGGACAGAGTGTGACATTGTTGCTTGGGGATTTGAGAAACTTATTCGCTGTGAAATGCATCCTTCCCAGAACCAAGCTTGCAAAGCAAGCCAAGCGATATAATTAAATTTCCTATAACAAGCCAAAAATTGTGTAGGAGGGCTCGTGCAAAACAAATGCTGTCTTACTTGGTTCACAAGCAGAAATAATATAAATATAGGGCTGACGTCAAAGGAAGTAATAGAAATGTATAAAAATCACTGATGTTACTTGGAAGTTTGTATGTTTTTTTATTTTGTCTGAACCCTTGAGATTTGCATTTAGGTCACTCGCTTTGTTTTATCTTTGAAGATGTTAATTTTATTTTTTATTTTTTTTCAGCTGGGAGTTGATGTAGAACCACAAACACGTCTTTCATTCCTCATCACAGTAGTTTTTCAGCAGAAACTTTTTGTTGAGGAAATGTGTATATATGTATGCACCATGTAATATCTCATGCTATTATAATAGACTTTATAACATTTTCAGCTCATTTACTGTTATTATGAATTAAGTACACGAGGCATGATCTTTCCTTCATTTTATAATTATTCTTGATGTGACTATTGGTAATAAGATAGTGGAGAGGTCATCGTTTACCATGATGGAGACTTTTGAACAGAGATTATTCCCCGTGAGAATCCTTGAGGAATGTCTCCAGCGCAGGGGTCTGCAACCTTTACGATCAAAAGAGACGTTTATGCCTTTTGTTCACCAAATCAAATGTGTGCAGAGATGCAAAACCTGCTATAAATGTCATTATCAACTGGTGGCCCATGGGCCACTTTAAGAGGGAGCATTTCTGGCCAGTAGGCATGAAATTATAAAAATAAAAGCATCTAATAATGATTGTTTATATTTATTGATATTTTTACATTTTGAGACAAAAGAAAAGGACTGGATCCCATCCATCCATTCATCCATCCTCTTTACCCACTCTTTCCTTTTTTGGATCGTGTGGGACACTGGTGTCCATATCCAGTCGCTGTGCGAAAAGAGGCGGGGACCTGAACAGGTCGTTCACAGAAAACTGGACTCTTGTAAATATATATACTGTATATACATATACATACCGGTAATTGTTTTTTT
>JBBPBX010021675.1:0-19260 GCA_038048925.1 Garcialebias charrua | reverse complement strand
TATGTGATTTTTTTTCCCATGTGTGAAGTGTATGACAAATAAATCTCTCTGAATCTGAATTTACTGATTAAGTAAAAAGCAAAACGCATGAGATGAGAAGCTCTGTGTGTCTTCTGTCCTGCCCTCTTCAGTGTTTCTCCTCAGCTCCTGCCTCTGCCACCTGTTGTCCTTCCCCAGGTGTTTGTGTTTATCCCTTCGTTAGTGTGTCTATATACAGTAGTCTGCATATCACGATATGAAATGAAAGGATATCCACTTAATGAGGGAAAGAATGTTGAGATTTTAAAAGAGTTTTCACTGATGTAAACATCTCACAATGCTCTAATCTGCTCTAAAGTAACTGCACTCTGCTGCAAATAAAGGTTTGATTATGAAAGCAATGAAATCAAATGGCATGAACTCCTGTGGGGGCAATAGCGCAAAGTTAATTTGTCCTGATGTGACACATTATTTCTCCATATTCATGTCACAGACGTTAAGGTTCAAACAGTGATAACTTACAAAGCAAAGTGAGGTTATGAAGCGATCCGTGTAGGAGTGTTAAGGTCATTGATGTGTCATTTCCTCTACCAGATGAACTCAGAATGAATAAGTGTGGTGATGAAGAGGTGGGAAAAAAACCTCTTCAGATTTCAAGATACATCGTTAGAAGGTGAAATTTAACGGAGAAGGATGTTTGACGCAATTTATTCCGAGAACAAATTTCTTTTTTAAAGCCACAACATCATTGATGATTCACTCCAGTTTATTTGGACATCTTGAATTTTTTAGAGCTCTGACGGCAGTTCGACAAAAAGAAAACAGCCAGGAGCAATTAACTGGATAATCAATCGTTAACGTGTCACGTGTCTTGTCGAGCGGTCAGCTCCATGCCCATCATCCCCAGGTGTAAAGCTGTGTTCTCAGTGTCACCAGAAATCAGACCACTTCATGAGCGCACAGCTTGAGACCATTTATTCTGAGACATGACCTTAAAATAAATGAACGTGAGGCAACTCAGCTTCTGCGTAAAGCTCAAAACATGAATCTGGAGTCTGCAAAGGAACAAGTTCTCTCGGATGACTAGACTGTGACTTCGTGAAGCCTCTACTGTCAAAATCTGAATATTTCAAAGCAGACACTTCCTGATTAATTAAAGTCACAGCTGATTTTATTTTATTTTTTTCAGGAGGTACGCATCATTATATCCATTATATTTTACCCACTTCTTCCTTTCTGGGTTACGAGTGCCCATATCCAGCCATCACTGCGCAGGGCGAGGGACACCCTGGACATGTCTCCAGTCCATCACAGGTCCACATGAGACACCTATTCACTCTCATTCACACCTAGGGGTAATTTAGAGTTACCAGTCAGCCTAACATGCATATTTTTAACCTGTGGGAGGAAACCCACACATGCACTGAGAGATTTCATCCAGCAACCTTCTCTGAGAGGAGCCAGCTCTACCAACTGTGTCACCAGAATCTGAATGCAAAACTATATGAGAAAACACAAAATCATGAATCAAATCTTTGACTCTTTGAAAGTTCCCTTTTGAAATGATAACAAATAAAATGTTGTATAAAAATGGTAAAGGAGATGAGAAAACACATTTGTCTCTGGAACTCCATGCAGGATGATGACCCTTGCAGGCTCTTCATGACCTACGTACATGAGCCATCAGAAAATGACTGGAGACACTCTCCTGCACACTAAACATGATTTATGCATCAGCAGGTCGCTCCTGCACCAATACTGCCATGTTGTCCACACTAACGTGGCTGTGTTATACACAGCATCAGGAGGCAGCTATGTGCTAAAAGATCAAACTAGATTACCAGGAGTGCTCATTACGTAGATCGCGATCTACTGGTAGATCTCTGAGGTAGTACTGGTAGATCGCAGCATGACATTTAAAAAAATAATTGTCTGTTCAGTGCCCTGAGATTACTTCTTTTGTGAATTGACGCTATATAAATAAACTGAATTGAATTGAATCTTAGAACATCTTTACTCAGCAAACACAACAGTTTAGGTCAAAATACTATAATTTTAAAGCCACAGTACTGTACTATAGTTCATAATTTCTTATCTGGCAACCCGACTGACATGAAAACTACAGCATTTTTCATGTAAACCAGCTTATTTTTTGTTTATTACCCCCAATAAACATTGAAAAATCAATAATGTTTCCACAGGTTGTTTTCATGTAAACGGGGCCTTATAGTAGGTTGATCCTTTGACTTGATCATTTCAAAAGTAGCTCGCATGCTGAAAAGTCTGAACACTGCTCTAGACTGTCCAATACAGAGACCAAGTCATTAACATCATTAAAGCTGATCTGATGCAGTTGGGACTGCTTCCATTGACTAGACTCCAGCATTTAACTCCAAAAGAACAGCAGCAGAAAGAAAAATTAATTATCCCAATGCAAAAACAAGTATTATAATCTAAAACAATAAGTATAAGTTTGCACCCCAAACTGCCAAAAACCCTGTCAAAAGCTAATTAAAATATGTTAACGATAAACCCATTATTTGTACTTTAATATTTCTAAAGAAGTCTAAATGAAACAGAAGAAAAACGTGCATTGTGAAAGTATAATTTAAATTGCAGCAGAGGGGAAACAGCTCAGACGGCTTTACGGCATTGTTTTGGTAAATATTTTTGTTGTCTTGTTGCGTTTGGTGTGATGATAGCTGTGGGGAAAAAACTCTTTCTTCATTTGGAGGTTTGTGTTTGGGCAGCTTCTGCCAGAGGGCAACAGTTCAAGGTGGGCACAGTGTGGGCTTTAATCTTGTTTTTAGCCCTCCAGAGGCAGAATGATGCAAGTTGTTCCAGTGGATGCACAACAAGAGACAATCCTGTCTCTGCTTCTTTTATCTTCAGCAGTTTCAGAGACGTGGTACATGTGAACAGAAGAACACGAGCAGCCTCCTCTTCACTTTGTTCCTCTTGAGCCTTTTTTTTTCATAAGCTTGTTATTCACATAAATACAACTACAATTTTCCAAAATGCCAGAAAAATCCACAGGATCTCACCATTCTGATCATGTCTTCATCTTCCTTTGGAATCATAGGACCTCGTTTCTCCCCACTCTCCAATGCCACCTGCAAACAACCACGACAATAAACTATTTCCTACCATTGATTATTTTAAACTGCCCACACTCGCCTTCTCCCTCCTTCTCTTACAGCAATGAATTCTTCAAGCACATTGTAAGCCAACACTTTTCTTTTTACCGTTTGAGTGTGTGTCTTATCAATCTGCTCATTTGGGGTCATTAAACTAAACATCGTGTCACTGATGTAAAGGATTATGAGGAGGTCAATACGTATTAGTACTGACCTCTTTACCTTAATTAATTTACTTGTTCAGATTGAATAGTAATTTCACGGATTCTTTCTTTTTCAGTTTACCCAATATTTCTGTGATCTTTCTGATGGATAAATAAATAAAGCCATTAAGTGACAGAGACGTTAACTTAGTTTGGTATGTCAAAGACACTACCATTTATTTAAAATAAATCAACTAAATTAACACCATTACACTTGATTGACATGATTTCACTTTCTTGCAATTTAACACGTCAGCACATTTAAATTGCAATACAACAGACATAAATACAGGATGTCATTATATTTAGTCTGTGGCTCTATAACTTAAATAGTTTCCAGCTTAGAATTGAGGGAAAGGAGATAGGAGGAAAGATGGAGAGATGGTTTAAAGGAAATTGTCTTGAGCATGTTACCAGAAGTGACACTTCCCATCCGACTTCTGCTAAAATCCAGGTACGTTTGTAAACAGCTCTTTACCTTCGACGACGAGTCTGATAAAGAGATGACACCAGCCTTTCAGATGCACAGAGTCCTTCAGGCCCAGCACGTCCGAGCTGGTTCTAGTTTACGTTTTCAACGTCTCCTGGTTTCGCGTTGGTCATCAGAAAATGCGTCAGCTCCTGGCCTCTGACTTCAAGATAAACTTATTCCAGGAAGGAATAAACAAAGTTTTGAGCTTACGCTCGTTCTAAGTGGACTATAACAGCATGTTATTAGTCCTTAACTGGATGACGTGCCCTTAGCGTGTGACTAAACGTCCATCCAGCTCTTTGGGAAAGTTCACATCTCTTTGAAGTTCCCAGCAGACTCATCAGTTCCAGCAACAGCTTAGAACTTTTAGGAAGGATCTCAGATGAGAGAGACTTGTCTCTTTTTCATTGGTCCGTGGACCAGCAAGGAGTTCACTTGTTGTTATCAAGATTCAAGGTGAAATTCACAGCAGAGTGAAAATGTTTTGGAAAGACAGAGAGTGCTGGAGCCCTTCTCATGAAAACAACGGATTAACTGTCTTCTGACTTTCTAAACAAAACGGCCGGGTCTCTCTGACCTGAGCACTCAACTTTCACACAGCAGTGGACACAGTGATGTTTCACATTACAGAATAACAGCATAAAAGCACACATCATGAAAATGACAAAATGTTATTCTTTTGATTACATTAGAATAAAATTAAAGAAGCCAATAGTCTCTTTTGGTGACTATGTTCTCAGATTACAACTAATGGAATAATTTGTAGTAAATGTCTTGCTTTACTGAGAGGTCAGTAAAGGTCATCTCTGGAACAGTTCAAAAATACACAGGTGTATCAAAGTGGACACGGTCATGCCCACTACACTGTTCATCACAAACAAACTGAGTTTGTGCTGCAAACCTTTAGGTAAAAATTGAAAAAATATAAATTCAATGCAAAGATCTGAAGTGAAAAGGAAACGAGAAAAGCTCTTTGTAACCTTGTGAATCATTGCATCCCTGTCTGTTATTTGCCCAAATCTATATTTAAAGTCTTCCAGTAGAAAATAATTTTGTGCTCCCACTGAAAAGCGGAAAAACAAGCATTTCGTCCTCCACAGTGTGGAAATATAGCCCCACTGTGATTCACAGTTCATTCAAGAAGCTATTCTGAAGTGACTGACAGGATGACAGCTGTAAACATGAAGATGACAAATTCAGGAACGTGGGCGATGATTAATGAATGGAAAAAGTTGAATTAAACTCCCTTTAACAAAAATAACAAAGAACTAATGTGGGTTAAATCATTTAAGCAGGGGTGGAACACTTTTAATAAAAGCTTCATTTAGAAGATGTAAATAAATCCCTAAAAATATCTTTATAGATTTCCATAACAAGAAGAGTTTAGCAGTTTTCTGCTTCTTTGAATCTTGGCAAAGTTAGTGTTCGTGCCATTTTACAGAAATGGCTGTTTTTAGAACATTGTTTACAAACAGGTATGAAAACTTTGCTGAACTTATTTGTCAAGTCATGAAAATGTCAGCGTTGCGTCTGAGTAAAAAGTTTGTAAAATACAGCAGGTCTGGTTGTGCAGAGCTGAGTGCTGCTGTCGTGATGTTTGGGTTCAGAGGAGCACGCAGCTGGCCGCTGACCCCAAATCCACTTTGTCGTGTAAGTAACATAACAAAAACATCCATTTTACAAGTCTTGTTAGTGTGGCAAAAATATAAATACAAAAAGAGATGTTTACTCAAACATAAACAACAAAAATAGATATTTACTCGAACATAAACAACAAGAGTGACATAATTTCATAAAAATATTGCAAATTACAGGATTCTTTAAAGGAATGCATATCACCCAACAGCTTGTGACAGCTTTCAAGGCTGTTTGAGGCTAATATGTTTGGTCAAAGCTTAAAAACAGTTATTAACAATATCAAATATGCATAGAGTATGCATTTTAAATGACTCTCAGCTACTACCATGACACATTTTAGCTCAATAGCTGTAAAACTGACCTATTTCTAGGAATTTTCGTGTTTCTAAAAGTTAGTTGACATTGTCAGCCATCGTGAATTCGGTTTGCATCAAAATTGTGTCAGTTGTAGACAAAAGCCTAATAATAATTTCCTGCAGGTTTAATTAAAATCCATCCAGTCATTCATTAAATATTTTGCTAACAGACAGAGATGACTCTAGAAGATTAATGGCCAAATTTTAAACAAAGATCCTGCATTGTCCGTTAACGTTGAGAATATGTTTTGGCAATAAACCTCAACTACTACCAAGCCAAATATTAGGTCAATATGTAAAAAATTGACAAAATAATGGTCATTTTTGTTCCTTTTAAGTTCTGTTGGTTGTGGCAGCCACTTTTAATGGGGTTGACTCCAAAAGTGAATCAGTTATTAATAAATAATGAATTATCAATTTCTGTGAGTTTCGTTAAAATTCGTCAAGCGGTTCATGAGATATTTTGGTAACAGAGACATGCAAAGGTTTACACATTATCCTTCCCCTTTGGGTGGCGGGTGATAATAGAGCTAATAAATAGATTCTGGCAAACTTGTTCATCAGTTAAAATGTTGCGTATCAACCAAACTTTTTTATTTCTACTTCCATTAAACGGACCTCTGAGCGTCATTAACTTTTATGCTCATGATCCTGAGAGAACCTGAGGCTGACGCTGATCACGACGTCAAACACTCATAATCCTCCTACAACCCCCTAGGAAATGAAAAGAATCAACGACTCAAAGGCAATAACTTTGCTGACTCATGGGAAATCACATTTCGTTGCATCCTGCCTGCTAAATATACATTTTCTGTACACATTTAGCATTTAACCTGAAACATTGTTATTTTTGTGATGATGGAAAACAAAGACCGTAGGATTGCACGTTATGGACGTCATAGATCGATCTGAGAGCATGCTGGAATGGATCATCTCAAAACACCTCAAACTACTGGGAACAAACTTACTGCACATGAATGTATTTGTTGTTTGAAAGTCAAAAAGTTGGAGATGAATGTTTTTGCTGGTCTGTGTGATTGTGTTCTTTTGTCTATACCGTTAATGAAATACATCATAAACCAGTGGACGAGTTTCAATAAAACCTTCATAAAGTATTCACTGGATGCGCATGTGAACGTGTTGGACGTTTGGAGTTAAGTCAGTTCAAGATGGTGACTATCCAAAGCTTACCAAACCAGTCAACAGGTATTAAGACTTGGTGTGGTAGTAGTTGAGCATTTCCTCCAACATAATTTGACTCCACCATGTAATGCCATGTTGCAGAAAGTGAACAAGTACTCAATCTTAATTGTGTTTTAGCAAAATACCATAAATTGCTGGATATTTTTTAATGAAACTCCAAACTAACAATCTCTTAATACGTGTTAACTTCTTGAGTCAGCCAAATTCAAGATGGCTGCTACAGTGAGCTTCAAAGATATTAAGCTAAACGTTGATGTGGTAGTAGCTGATGGTCATTCAAACACATACTCTAAAGGCTCCGCCATAGCTCTGCGTACGGCTGTACGCCACTCTACGCCGTTCGTACGCAGAGTCACAAGCGTACCCCCGCAGGGCATGTATGCGGCAAGCTCAATTTTTACGACTGCGAACGCAAGCGCGTTGTCGCACAATAAACTGCCCGGCACCGGACTGTTTTGTATGCGACACAAATATATTAAATTCCCCTTCTTCATCCCTGATCTGGCCTTTTTTTTTGTTTTGTTTTGCCAAAAGGCAAGTGATCGCTTCCTCCTCCGCTGACTCCATGACTGAAATTATTAGGAAATGAATGAATTTGTCACGAGCGAATTAAACTCGGGTCCAGCGTGGCTGCAGATTTCCTGGTGTGCTGGTCTGATGTGTGGGATGCAGGACCAGCGCTCCCTGTTTTTATTTTTATTTTTTAGAACTTTTTATTAACATATAAACACAGAACACCGCTGCAGCTGAAGCTGCTGGCTCTTGCCTTTTTTCCCCACCGACCTGTCAATCAATTCAGTAGGCATGTCAGCAAATGACCAATCAGCAACCTCAATTCGTCCCATAGGTAAACGCTTTCCACTGCAGCTGCTCAAATGACGTCAAGAATTTAGAGCGAAAATGCAAGAATGAACGCGAGAATGAACGCTGAGCAGTGCGGGTGAACTGCCTGCGTACAGCACGCGCGTACGGACACGCGTACAGCCCTACGCAGAGTTATGGGGGAGCCTTAACTCCATGGTTCCCAACTGTAGTCCTTGAGGAACACCATGCTGCATGTTTTAGCCATTTCCACGCTCCAACACGCCTGATTCAGTGATTTCATTACTTCCTCAATTCTGTCAAAGTCTATAAATCACCCACTCGTTCAAATCAGGTGTGGTGGAACAGGAACGCAACTAAAACATGCAGGATGGCATTCCTCAAGGACCAGGGCTGAGAACTAGAGTTGCATTCGGGCCCAAAATATCCACCTCGACCCAGCCCCAGCCTGTAGCCATCATTTCCAATCCCGACTTGACGAATTACCAGTACTCACAGGTCCGAACCCCCAAAAAACCCAAATTACCAGTACTCACAGGTCCGAACCCCCAAAAAACCCAAATTATCAGTACTTACAGGTCCGAACCCCCCCAAAAAACAGACATTTTTACCGTTAATTAAAATTTGACTGCTTATAAAGTTAAAGCTTCAGTATGTAGCTTTTTTTATGAACATATTTCTTCACTCTGTCACTACCTCCTGACAGACTGATGTTAGCCAGGTAATCTCTGAAAAAAAATAAAAAAAAATATTGTCCCCTTGCTTCTCCAGGTGGTAAATAAGCATTTCTAAAAAGAAAAGGTGACCCCCATTTTCCAGCCAATAAAAACAGAGTTTGTAACCAGCCAATAAAAACAGAGCTTGAATTTGAATCAGCCAATAAAAACAGAGCTTGAATTTGAAATTCAACAGACCACAAGGGGGCAGAGCCACATATGGCTCTGAGGGGGAGGGATCAGAATGCTTTGCCTGTTGAAAATATTTCTAAGTGCTGCAGTTCTACAGAAACTGCATACTGAACCTTTAATGGTCGGCGGATGCAGAAGGCTGAATAAAGAGGGCAGAAGATTTGACCTGAAGGGGTGTTTGTCCTTTCATGGCCGTCAAAACACATTAAATCCCGGCTTCTGCCTGCATTCTGCATTATTCAGACACGGACCCTGCTCTGACATGTCGGATATTTTGTGATTGCACCTGTTTGGGTCGTCGGCCGCGCATGTCCGCTGAGTGCAACGGATGAATGAACGTCCATTTGGGCTGATGGATCGCTAGCAGTACTCCATCTGAAGCTTAACTGAGCTTTTTACCCCTTTCAAGGCCAGTCAGCACGCGGTCAAATGGCCGTGTGCGGCTGGTGAATGTATGGCAAGCTATGTTGCTATATAACTGGATCGTCAGCCGGGCGTGTCTACTGACGCAATCAAAAGCCAGACACCGACCCAGCCTGCACATTGAGCACATTATTACGGCCTGGCCCGACCCTAATCTGAGTCAGGCGGGGTTGGGCTCCAAGTTAGAAATGACAGCTCTACTGGGAACCACTAGCCTGGCCCTCGCCTTCCTGCACAGCTCCGCTCAATTCTCATTTCCCTTCACTGCACAGTCTGGGACTTCTGCCATAGACAACGATTTCTCCGGTAGATTTTTGACCGGACCAATCAGAGAACAGAAGGGGCGGAGTTTTTGGCCCCTAACCCACGCCCCCACCTGTCCCAGCGCAGCCAGCGAGCAGTCGCATGTTCTCATTCAAAGCGATGCAAAGCGATGCAGGACTGTTTTATATGTGATACAAATTTATTAATTTCCCCTTCTTAATCCCTTATCTGGAGTTTTCTTTTGTTTTTTTGGCCAAAAGTCAAGTTATCGCTCCCTCCTCCCTCCTCCTCCTCCTCCTCTCCGCTGAGTGCCACCTGTCCCAGCGCAGCCAGAGCCAGCGCGCAGCCGCATGTTCTCATTCAAAGCGATGCAAAGCGATGCAGGACTGTTTTATATTTGACACAAATGTGTTAAATTCCCCTTCTTAATCTCTTATCTGGAGTTTTATTTTGTTTTTTTGCCAAAAGTCAAGTGATCGCTCTCCTCCTCCTCCTCTCTCTCCGGCGCCGCTGCGGTGCAAAGAATAAGGAAATGACTGAGGTTGTCACGAGAGAATTAAAATAGGGTTTTACGTTGCTGCCCGAGTCCCTGCATATTTTCTGGTCTTCTGGACCAGCGCTACATGGTTTTATTTAATTTTTTTCAAACGTTATAAACACAGAATGCAGGCAGCGAGAGAAAATTCAGCAGGAGGCGGAGCAGATGTCAAGTTCGGCAGAGCTCTGAGGGGGAGGGAGCAGAATGCTTTACCTGTTCAAAATTTTTCTAAGATCCAATGGTTTTGTTCCTCAGGCAGAGGCCACGCCTCCAGCAAGAATCGTTTTTCAATGGAGAAGTCCCAGACCATTGTCTGAAGCGAAGTGAAGGACAAGGGTCTGGTTTTAACCAGGCTAGGGAACCACTGCTCTAACTACCAAAAGACCATGTAGGATTTCATACTATTGCATGAGAAGTGCTGGCATGAGGTAGCGGAGGATAATAATAATGTCACACAATGTCATCACTGTATGTTTCCATACAATGCTCAAATTAGTCTCGGCATTTAACCCATCCACCACCAGGTGGTATGGTGGGCGGCTGTTGGGGGCACCAGTTTGGGGATGGGGTGTGCTGCCCACCACAGGGTATACAGGGACCGGGGATTGAACCTGGGACTTCTGGGTCCCAAGCCGGCTGCCCTGCCTCTAAACCATCTTGGCCCCCAACAATTCCTCTAAAAAATGCTAAGATGCCAAGTAATGCATTTAACTTGACTTTTGCAGATAAGGAATAAAAACCTCAAGTTTTGACATTTATGCAAACGTAAATTTCCTCATAATAAACCTTTAACTTGTGGTGTGACATTATAAAGCGTAGTCAGATTACTGTGATAGTGTAAGTACTTTCAGATTTTTTGGGACAACTCTAATTAATGCTAATGCATGGAAGAGTTGTGCAGCATTTTGTTAATAAGCAAATCAGAACAGAGACCAGCTGAGATCAACAGCACCAACCGGTTTAATAACCTCCTTGAAACAGACAAAAAATTAGTAGGGCACCCCTAATTAATTGGTGGAAGAGAGTTTCTGATGAATTCTTGCACCTCTTGACTCCAATTACGCTTTTGGTCGCGTGGGAAGAGCAAAGTAAGCAGCATAAGAGCCCCTTCATTTCCTGGTCTGATGTTTTGTAACATCTTTACATCTCCACAGTGAAACTCTTGACAGGAACGCAGACTTGTAGGTTTACATGCAGACAACACACACAGAAGCGACTTGTTCTGTCTGCTGTCTTGTCCTGATGTTATCATTTTAATGAAGTCGATGTCCTCGTCGAGTTGATGGAGGATGAAGAACGGTTTTCATGCTGCAGTCAGCAGCGATATCAAATGTGCATTATACTCGTTTCACTTCTGTGGCGCAGCTCGGCTTTACTCTGCTAAAAACTTTGCACTCCACTGTTTGTGTGCACCTCTGACCTGATGTGCATTATTTCTTTGGACGGTGAGCAGAGGATAAAGAGCTGACCAGATAGAGGACGTGCAGTCGACTGGATCTTCTGCTGGGTTTCACATTCTTATCAGCTGCATGAATTTTAACACCTGGAATTGTTTAAATCTAAGTCTGTGTGAGGCCGTGTGTGCAAGCTTGCAGAAAATGATCATTGGATGGGCATCAACAGCTGTAACTTTTGGAGCTACCGGTAGGCCTACTCTATGCACCATAGCTAGCTGAACTTAGCATAGAAAATACGACTAGCTCGGTCGGTTTTACAGATATTGAAATAAAACTTGGTCTGGTAGTAGCTGAGTGTCATTCACAACTCTTACAGTGAGCACAAACAGATCATGTGAGACATTATGCTTAACTTGGTGTAGAAGGTTTAACAAAAACAGCCATGTGTGCATGCATCTGCTAAGTATTTATGTTTGTAAACCTGCTGCATTTCTTTATAAAGTTTATTTCGGTCTAAAAATTGTTTTCGGATTTTCATTTCTGTTCCGCCCACACAAACACTAACCTTTGTTGAGGCTTGTCCACAATTCAGAAATCAAATTTATCTAATTTATGCAGGATAAAGTAAACGAGGAGGCGGATTGCTGCGATCTCATGTAAGACATCAACACGTGCTTTAAAGACTCGTGCGGCTCAGCTTCAGTTTGTCCAAGGAGCTGATGGAGTCCAGCACGGAGACACATTCAGAAGGTGGTGATTACAACATTCAGAGCTGCTCAGACACAGAGAGGGAGCAGAGAAGTGTTTCCTCCTGTGCACTCAGTGTGGCCTGACTGCAGCTCTGCTCCATCAACAATAATACATTGAGAAACTTCCCCAACATTGAGAGGATGGCCGATCAATTGTAAACTCGGTCTTTAAAAGACCTTCCGCCCACTGTGGTAACCTGTGGACGAACAAGCAATCACGAGTTACTCAGAGAACACTGTGCTTTCAAAATGGGATGAATCAAAACAAGCAAAGTGTGCGCACTGCTGCACATTTTCATGAAGACGTTTTTAATACATCTCTCCTACACTGATTAATCAGACTTTCCAAAACCACGTCGTTCAATCTGCAATAATTACAAAGGATTTGTGTGCTCAAAACTTTTATTCAACAACAAAACTTGTTATGGTCCTGTTAATCCTCCAGCTGCACAATTTCTTGACTTTACTTAACAATGATCCTTCTAATGTCCATGTTTCTGACTGTGCAGGTCAATTCACATGATTCTTTATCAGAATATTCAGCTTGTTTTTATGATTACAATAAGGAGACTCAACTGTGAAGCAGGGTTTAAATTTGATTCCTAGCTTTCCCAACATTGTCAGACGTGTCTCTGTGCAGGTTTCTCCACTGAAACCCTGGGAAATAGAAAAAATGGAGGAGGTCTTCAGAGGAATACAAAACAGGAGAGCAACCGGAAGTGCTGCTGGTCCCAGCTGAGCCTGAGAGGGGCAGAAGAGAGCCGGAGATGCCTCCTCTGAGCTCTCAGTGCAGCCTGTGAGGTCACTGCAGGACCATTAGATGTCTAGTCCCTGCGTGGCGGCTCAGGAAGTGAATTCCAGTAGTTTCCTCAGTTTTTTATGTATTTTTAAAATTCTGAATCCATTTAATAGAAACGAGCAACCAGATTGTGCTTATGTCATTAACACTTTAATGCAATCTGTTCTTTTGAGGCTTCAAATGAATGAGTCTCTCTTCAGTTAAGTGCATTGCACAATACATTAAAGGCCTGTATGGATGGACGCTCCACACACCAGATGTTTCTGAACTGATCCTGTGATGCAGATGTTCCTCTAGATTGATCTTATAAACACTTTGAGCAAGTCATTGTGTCTAAGAGGGATTCACCACATCAGAGACTCCTCATTAATCTGATTAGACACAAGGGGAAGCTGCATTAAAGGATACATTTTCTCCTTTGGATAAACTTCCCTCGGGCGGTGAGGTAAACCCACATCATAGCATTTCCATGTTGCACCTCAAAAGTCTCTTTATAAACAATTAGTGTTTTTTCCTATTTTTAATTTTTTTATTTTATAGTTCTGTTATTTTTTTAAACAATGTACTTTTGTTCTTTTATGCCGCCCATTCAGAAATGATGAGCAACGAAGGTACTCGTAGACTCTGCCATTTTCAGATTTGGCGTCAAAACTGCCATGACATTCAAATATCTCAGATTTCAACACTTTTAGAGCAGCTCATGTTAACGCTACTTTATAAATTTAATCACCACTGTCAAATTCACAATTCACCACTTGTTCTTGTCAAGGGCGGACCCTTTTCCCCTCCTCGCTCTCCTCCGCTTTGCTTTTGCTCTGTTCTGTCTGTGAAACTGCTTCAGAGCCTCTCATTACATATCTTCTGAACCATAATTTTGGCTACGGATCTGGTCAGATGGTCTCTCAATGCAACAGCTAAAATTTTCTCGATGAGAAGACGAGCTTCAGGTGACCCAACTTGCCCTGATGACAAACATGTAGCTGGATATGGCATTGATTCCTGGGACAGTTGGAAGGTGATGTGTCTATCTCTGCTGCCCATAGAGGATGTTGAAGATCCATCCATTATCTTTCACCCGCTTCTTCCATTTTGGGTCACGGGGGTCGCCGGTGCCCATGTCCGGCAATCATTGTGCAAGGGGAGGGGTACACCCTGGAAAGATCACAAGTCCATCACAGGGCCACAGAGACAAATGAGACAAACAACCATTCACTCTCTCACTCACACCTAGGGGCAATTTAAAGTTACCAGTCAGCCTAACATGCATGTTTTTGGTCTGTGGGAGGAAACCGGAGTACCCGGAGAAAACCCACACATGCACAGAGAGAACATGTTAACTCCACCCAGAACGGCCCACCGACTGGGATTTGAACCAGGGACCTGCGCTGCGAGAGGCAGCAGCTCTACCAGTTGCGCCACTGTGCTGCCAGGATGTTGAAGATGCATATATCTATAACTGGATTTACTGCTTTTTTGAATTGGCTGGTTCCTCATTTATCAACAATCAAGGAAGTCACTGGCAGCAAATTTAGCCCTGGTCAGGCTGCCCGCCTTATGTGATGGTTTGCTCCGTGCCTCGAGCACCCAGACTCAGTTGCTTTGCGATTCACTGGCAGGATGGATCAGATCTCAGAATACTCACAGGCATGGGATTTGTGAGGACTATAGCAAAGGCAGAAATAAATCAGTAAAGTTCTGCCTGTTCCAAAAACAAATGTTTATCTGAATTCAGCTCCCCTCATCTCACTTCACCAGGAGGACCTGTAAATTTGATGTTCTGCTCTCCTCCCCTCCCATCGAGGAAGTATGCAGACCTATCATTGTGCCATTGTTTCTGGACTCTTGGATTCTCTCTGGTGCTGTCCTAGGTCAGCCTCAACACCCCTCAAGAGTCTTTATGGATCTCACCAGAGGGAACTGACTGATTATACCATTCTTATCAGAACACCTACAGTGCTTATGGAGTGTCCTTGGACACACTCACCGCTCTTGTTGTCTCCTCTCCCCTCTGGAATGTCTGCGTCACTATGTGCCAATGTGCAGGATATTTTTTTCCAATATCAGTGCTCTTTCTTCTTGGCCAAAGAGTGAGAGTTTGATAGGATTTTTTTTTTTGCCTCCAAATCATGTACATGTATCTCTTCATTACTTTTTGTCGGTCTGAACAGGTCTCATTTGCAAATGAGTCTTTGAGGCTCAATGTGATTTATATGTGTAAATAAAGGTTGAATGAAAAAATGCATTGTACAAGTATTTAGATTTTTTTTATTTATTAATAATTTAGCTGAGTTCTTCTAGCCTGGGACACATGGGGCTGGAATATTATAATATTTCTGCCAGGATAAGAAGTGACTGTGAGAAAGTGGCGCTTTGTGTAGAGGTTTATAAAATAGCTTTCCCACGAATCGGTCAAAATTTGTCTGCAAAATAAGCGTATTCAAGTAGCTTCCTAAAACTTAAGACAAAGTATTAACAATATCACAAATGCTCAATTTGAAAGATCTGAACAATTCAGTTATGACAGTTAAGATGGCGAAATGAGCAGTCGCAGCGGGCAGGTTCCGATGTAAATAGTTTTTTGTATAGTCCTTGAATGCAATTTTGTGTGCTTTTCGCTACACACAGTAACTTATTTGAAAGCTTCTAGGAAGTCTGGTGAATTTTTGAAGCAAAATATAAACTCTAAGCGTCTTTTCTTGAACGAGCTAACAACACGTGGACGAAAGTTAGATGGACGAACACGACTACAGCCTGGTCGCTCTTCCCAGTGCGAGTGAAGATGGAGACTGCAAAAAATGCAGACGTTGAAGCTGACGAGCAGATGCCAAAGACGGAGAAGATCAACTTGGCACACACTCCAATCAAATCTCCCCACTCTAAAAAGCAGAAGAAAGGCAACGACAACCTTCAGCGTGAGTGCAACCTTGAGACTATTCTAGAAGCCGTGAATTCACTGACATCCACAGTGAATTCACTGACATCCACAGTGAATTCACTGACATCCACAGTGAATTCACTGACATCCTGGGGGCGGCCGTGGCGTAGTGGTAATGGCAGTCGTCCCCCGATCAGAAGGTTGGAGGTTCGAATCCCGGTTCCCCACACCATGTGTCATTGTGTCACTGGGCAAGACACAACCCCGAGTTGCTCCCGGTAGGACTGGAAAGCGCCTTGCATGGCAGTCTGCCACTACCGGTGTATGAATGTGTGTATGAATGGGTGGATGGTTGGTATTGTAAAGCGCTTTGGGGTCCCTCATAGGGGGCTGGAAAGCGCTATATAAATAAGCTCCATTTACCATTTTACCATTTACATCCACAGTGAATTCACTGACATCCACAGTGAATTCACTGACATCCACAGTGAGCTCACTGACATCCACAGTGAGCTCACTGACGATAACAATGGACGCACAAACTCAACTTCTGCAGAAGTTTGGAAGAAAAATAGACAAAAAAGATGGCGGCTGAGCAGAGTGGACGTTTGTAGTCGGGCTCCTGCCAGTACCTCCAAAAGGAGTATTTGGAGAGCTTTTTTCGCAGTTTTTAGCGCTGGATGTGCAGAGAGGAGCTCTGAAAAAGCTGCGGAACTTGGACTGGAGCATGCGATCCAGAATTTATGAATCTACAAGCCAACATGTCCGTGAGTTTTCGCCGAGAGTTAGCCTAGCGTAGCTACCGAGCTAATCAAAGCTAACCGAGCTAGGTCACCGTAACCGGGTGCCGTAGCTGCGGAGCTGCGGACTTCGTTAACAAATAAACCGGAAAAATACGCTGGTTGTTACGAAGAAACGCGGGCCGGCACGCTGGAGGTGCTTTGTTGCAGCGAAAGAAAACAACAAAGCTGGGAGTGGTGGCTTCAGACTACAAGCTAACGCTAGCCATGTGCTGCCGAGCGCAACGAGGGGGCCGTGAGCCGTGAACGCAACAAGGGGCTTCGAGCTGATCCGAGAGCCACGAGTGGGCCGTGAACCGTGGACGCCACCTGGGGCTTCAAACTGATCCGAGCGCCGTGAACCGTGGACGCCACCTGGGGCCTCGAGCTGATCCGAGCGCCGTGAGCCGTGGACACCACCTGGGGCTTCGAGCTGATCCGAGCGCCGTGAACCGTGGACGCCAACTGGGGCTTCGAGCTGATCCGAGAGCCGTGAACCGTGGACGCCAACTGGGGCTTCGAGCTGATCCGAGAGCCGTGAGCCGTGGACGCCACCTGGGGCTTCGAGCTGATCCGAGCGCCGTGAACAGTGGACACCACCTGAGGCTTCGATCTGAGCCGTGCGCCGTGGGCGAGCCAGGGGACTGCTGCGGGCTGCTGAGACCGTGAGTTCTGCTGAGACCGTGAGTTCTGCTGAGACCGTGAGTTCTGAACTAACTGCTGATCTGGGCACTGGGCCACAGCCACCATCATTAGGCCTGTGAGCCTCGTGGAAGAGCCACGTGGTTCAGTAAACAAACCATCAACCAGAGACCTGCTACCACTAGACTACAAACTCTGTAAGTAATGCCGAAAAGAGGTGGACAAAAATCACCTGAGTCAAAAAAAGGTGGTCAAAAGTCACCAGAGTCGGCGGAAAACAACTCAGCAGAAATGGAAGACTTTAAAAAATCACTAAACAGTATAAATGAAAAACTATCAAAATTATCAGAAAAAATTGATTCACAGGCCAATCTGGTTGATGAAATAAGACAACTGAAAGATCTGATAACCAGCAAAGACAATAAAATAGCTGAACTGGAAAAAAAAATAGAAGACATGGAAAAATACACAAAAAAGAACAACGTGGTGATCACAGGACTTGATGTTAGTAAGTGTCGGACATTTAAACAAGCTCTCACTAACACTGGCCCAACTGAGGATGCACCACAGGAAGAACTAGAGACTCTGGAGGAGACTGTAGTTAATTTTTTATGGGACAATTACTATGACATAAAATATGAGGACATTTCGTTCTGTTACACCCTGCCCAGTAAATCACCAAATACCAAACCGTCGGTAGTTGTCGAGTTCGTTAGCAGGAAGTTTAGAAACTATGTAATTAGTCAATCACACCTACTGAAGGGAACAAAAACGTACATAAATGAACATCTAACAAAAAAAAACGGAAGAATTGCAAAGGAAGCAAGGTGGCTAAAAAGCCAACACAAAATAGCATCAACATGGACAAGAAATGGAAACATCTTTATCAAAACACATGTAGGGGCTAACCCTAAAATGATAAAAGAACTGAAGGATCTAGAGGAGCACAGAGGAGGACAAAGTACAAATCAATGAAACAACTGAAATGAACAAATACATCAAATACATTAAAACATGACAACATACGAAGACTCAGAACCTAAAATATATAATGTTAATGATGTTATTGATGCTAACTTTTTTCCAGTAATAAAAGATAGCGAATACTACAATGAAGAGCAATTTAATGACATCAATATAACAAATGGAGTTCTCTCTATTATTCACATTAACAGCAGAAGTATAAATGCAAATATATCCAACATAACAGATTACTTAAAACAGTTAAATAGAACTTTTACGATAATAGCACTGTCAGAGACATGGCTCAATGACGATAACACAAGTAATATTCACATTGAAGGGTATGAATTATTTCACATGAACAGAAATAATAAGAGAGGCGGTGGTGTCGCTTTATATGTTAAAAATGAATTAAAATGTAAACTAAATAATGAAATGTCAATAATAGTTGATAATCTTATGGAAATGATAACAATAGAAATAATAAACAAAAATGATAAAAACATAATAATAAGTTGTGTATATAGATCACCAGGATCAAATATAGAAATATTCACTGATAAAATCCTGGAGCTATTGGAGAAGAGTTTTAATAAAAAAGTTTTTCTGTGTGGAGACTTTAACATTGATATGGGAAATAAAACAGATTCAAATAACATCAGTACATTTATAAATTCAATGTACAGTTTAAATATGTATCCATTGATATCCAAGCCAACAAGAATTACAACTCATAGTGCCACAATAATTGATAATATTTTCACAAATATAACAGACGGAGAGGTGATAGGTGGTATCTTAACGACCGACTTAAGTGATCATTTACCAGTTTTCACAATCTATAAAAATGATCAAAGTATCACAAAAGAAGTTAACGCAAAGAAAAAGATCATAAACACATCAAAAAAAGTTATGGAAAAATTAAAAGAGGATCTAGATAAACAAGACTGGAATAAAGTGTATGTTGATGATGTGAACAGATCATATGATGAGTTTATGAATATCTTGGAAACTCTGTATGAAAAAAATTGTGTACAAACAAATTACACAAAGAGAAAAATTGTTGACCAACCATGGATGACAAAAGGGTTGAGAAATGCTTGTAAAAAAAAG